>JAODKN010000134.1:17543545-17559913 GCA_026774425.1 Petrocephalus zakoni | reverse complement strand
ACTTATTACTCCATCATTCCCAGTGATATATTCTTTTAATGACTGCAAGTTTTAGCACAAGCTTGTGTGTCGTCAAGTACCCAGCTACATTACATCTCTCAGGAAACTCCCAAGGTGGGCCGCAGAAAAGGAGGAAAAAAACAGGGCTGGATGCAGAACTTTTCTGCAGAGTTAAAGGTATTAATGCCATCTGTCGTGGGACAAAAATGTTCATATCTTGCATCTGATATGACCCATAACAAGCTTAATGATACTGTTATATTTCTCTCATATTAGCTTGTTAAATTATGTAATGGTGCTTACCATTCCAAAAATGAAATTTAGTTGTAGGTGAAAAGCAATGAATTATTAAAATGCTGCGTGCAGACCGCTTGTACTTAAGATAGTCAGCAAAAATATTCAAAGTAATATTCATAAAACAGAATTCAGCAAACATCAATCCAAACGTTGTCTTTACTGAAATCAAATTAAACAACCAGACAAGATTACATTCATTATTTTTTTAAATACCAAACATTATGCTAAACTGTATATCACATTAAATTTTAAAGTGATGCAGATGCTAGGCCTTAGATATATATATATATAAAAAAACTACAGAAAGGCTTCAAAACAGAAGGCTTTGTATTTTGAGCCACAATTTGTGGTCATCTGTACATACAAGTAGTTACTTTTACAGTAAAAATGACCTTCACAAGTCATTTGACTGACCATCAGTTAAGAACGCCAAGAGGGCCATTCACAACTGAGATCAAAGGAATACCAGTGCTGATTATGCCTAGGACCGTCCTTGTCCCCCACCGTCTCCAAAACCAGAGCGCCAATCTGTGGCCTCGTCCTCATAGATGAAGTCTTTGGGCAAGATCTCGGGGGGGATGAGGTTAAGCTGCTCGTCAAGTGAGCGCAGCGTCCACAGTTTCTCCAGCTCGTACACCTCCCTGGTCTCAGGCAGCATGAAGTGCACCACAGTGTGTCCTGAGGGGAAAAGCACTCTGTAAGAGCTCTCAGCGAGATAGGAATGAAAGATCTGTGCATTAGCTAAAGCAGACTGTCCTGATAAACAGACTCACCGAAATCAATGCACATCCAGTCCTCCGCATCCTTGCCTTCGATAATTATGTGGGGATCAGCATCCCTCTTGAGAGCTTTGTACTGCCACAAGGTGTCAGAAAGGTATACAAGTCAGAGGCACCAACAGACAAAATATGTTTATACAGACTCCCTGTAAATGATAACATATATATGAACAACAGAGGAAATACAGTTTTAGGAATCTTGTACACGCTTCCTACACATCTCCATACCCATCGCTGCTTCAAGTATGGGGTGAAGGTCTTAAGAAAAAAACTGCATTGAGGACACACTTTTTAAAATGGACTTACATGAAAATGTACAAACGTGTATAAGAGGTACGCATCATAGTTATGCACTGTAATGTCACTAATAAGATGTTGATACAACAACAAGACAAAAGCTGATGATGTTACCACTTTGACTGCATACTCCGCCATCGCTGTGAGATGTCTTCTTGAGGAACCGCTGACTACCACAAAGTAATCGGTGTACTTCAGCGCTTTCGGCACTTTTATGACACAGATGTCGGCGGCGTTTTCCTGGCGGAGGAGCGCCACCAGCACGTCGATGTCAAACGCCTGCGGTGTGTCTGTCAGAGAGGGAAAGCTCGCACTCAGGAACACATAGCCGGCACTCCTCTGTGTCTGATCATCTAATGCTTACCGCGCCTGAGCCCGTCTCCGGGCTGCGGACCAGCGGCGAGGCCCCGGCCCGGAGAGCCCGCTACGCCGGTATTCCGCGCACCCGTGCCGCCTCCGACATGGCAGTAAGACCGGCGCTCTCCGTGCTGCCGAGACGGGCCAGCAGCGACGCACTGCCGCTTCCTGCTCACATGTAAACCCCGCACGGCGCCTAGGCTCCATAACCCAGAGAGTATCCTTCGCGTTACACTCTTATAACTTATCATCGCCATTTAAAGACAACCAACAAGCACGAAGGGCACTCGCCATAAACGAACCCAGGTCGGTGCATTGCGATTGGTCAAAATATTACCCAATCACAGCACTCCTCAAATGGTACGTTTGTTCGTGCACTAAGCTGAGCGACGAACGTCGTACCGCCATCTACTGGGTGGAGGGCGCATTTATAAAAATGAGATTTTGATTTAAGAACGACCTATTAAACAAACACGTGGATTAGGCGGCACGTGGCTTAATGAATAATGGTTGCTTATACGCCATTTAGGTTCAGGGATCAGTTCCAGCGAATGACTTGTCCAAAGTGGGTGTATGCTCTGTGATGCACTGGTATTCTGACCAGAGTAACTCCTGCCCAATGTAGCTAGAATAGGTACACTAAAGCCCTTTGCTAGATAGCTGGGTGTGGAAATTGGATGGATTGGGTTATCTTGCAGTAAAATTCCTGGCTATATAAAGAAACATATGTTTTTTCCTCTACAATCAACAATTAGGCTAGACTAGATGAGAAAAAAAGGTATGTATGATGTATAATTACGTATAATGTGCATTGTAGAGTGTACTGTGCGTTTTTACTTTCGAAGCAAGCTGTGTGAAAAAACAAAGCCTAAAGCAGGTGCCAGTGGGGGATTTGGGGTGAGCCGATGGCATGCCATGGGACCGTGTCCAGGGAGAGCAGGCTGACCTTTCCGTGAAAGAGACACCAGTGAGTATAACGAGTCTCGACTGCTCACACTGAGTGCATCTTTTTAATCTTCTGAGCGCTTCTACCAGTGGGGGTCTCTTCTGTGGGGGGTGGGGGGTGGATCCCCAAAATACTGCCCAGAGAAAGCACATTCAGGGGACAAAGAGGGCCAAAGAAGCAGCAGTGGACAATATCCGCGGGCAGTATGGTTATGGAGAGATGCCCATGTCCAAGGGCAGAGTGCCTTCTGGGTAGCCTGGAAAGAAGCGAATGTTAACTTCTGCTAATGTTCCGACTCCTGGGCTTCCAGCCATGCATGAGAAGCTCTCCACGAAGGATGAGCATGAGACATTGCTGTAACCTTTGTATAATGAGAGTGAGGGCCAAAGAGGTTTGCCACACAGGAGCAGCGAGCCGGTCGAGACCGAAATGATAGGACGCGTTAAATGCGGCTCGTCCTGCTGAGAAGTGCCACTTGTTCCAGCAGCCGAGCTGGAAGCCTTAGTTTTATTTTCAAAAACAAGGCTGTTCAGAGCTGCCTTTTCAGTCACGTGCCGCTGGTCTATGTGGTTGTACTCCACAATTTCCTGAAACATGTTGATGAATGTTATGCTGGTATTATGAAACAATATTTCCTGTCTGAACGTGCTGTCTGAGACCAGACAGACACAAGTATGACAATTTCAGGTGTCTGAAGTCAAAAGTAAACGGCAAACTGAACGGATGCTTTTGAATGTTAGGTCATTTACATTCACACAGTGATATATTTTACTGTAGCATTGTGCAGTAAAGAAGAGTAAAGGATTTTCAGAATGTAACCCTCCACTATTATTCAGTTACCTATTCCACATCATATTCATTCAGGGTTAGAAATAGACTTCAAATGTAAGATGAGTGGCATGTTCCTAAAAAGCACTTTTTTACAAGCTTTGAGTTATTTTGGCACAAGGTGTTTTTATCCTGGTTCTCATCTTTATTGACTTTGAAATGACAAGGTTTCCTTAGAGTTACTCACCAGGTGTGTCACTAATACACTATTAAAAATAAACTAGCTGATCGCCTTTGGCAAACAATTTTCAGGTTTTCAAGAGGCAGATAAGATTACAGAGTGGGAAAGGTTACGCTGTGTCAAAAACGTTCCCGGCACACAAATGCACAATGAACATGCCTGCAAATGATGTGTTCAAAGGATTACAAGTCTATTATTATGGCCATCACTAGCAGAGCTATTTTATTTGAAATGAAAATAACGCACAGCACATTCTAGCCGCTAGGCTACAAGCTTAGCCTTGCGTGACACGTGGCCACTAAATTAGATAAGAACGGGGAGATTACTTTGAACGAGTACATGGGAAAGTAACACATTGGTCTCCTTTGGGTGTGTAGTAAATTATTTAATGTAAACTCAGTCAGCTGCTTGTTATTATACTTTTGTATTTTCTTGATCCAGGGTGCGTTTCCCAGAAGCATAGTTGCTAACTGCATTAGCCACTTACATAGTTAAAGCCAAGCAACTGGATGAGTCAAACTACGTTAGTTGCTAACAGGAGGTTTTGGGAAATGCAGCCCCTGTCTAGATGCTGTATGTAATCTGCTGCAACCATATGATTCTTTGCATGAATAGGCAGGCTGTTTGGATTAATAAACAGCTCAATCTAGTGAACTGGCTACTGAGTATATGTATACATTTGTCAAAAGTTTGGACAGACCTACTCATAGAACAGATTTTTCTTTTTACTGTTTTATAGTAGTGTGATATAGCAATGGGGGCTGTGTGGTTAGTGGGTTAGGCTGCCACACCTGTGATTTGGAAGGTCGCTGGTTCCAGTTCCTTCATGGAGAGGTTTTACCCTTGGGCTCTTGAGTAAGGCTTTTATTGGCCAGTCACGTCAAGGACTGTCTGACCTCCTCTTCCTCGAAAGTATGTATGTTGCTTTGGATAAAAGTGTCTGTTACATAAAATAATAGATAATATAATAGTGCGGACATCAGAACAATATAGTAACACATGGAATGTGATCACAAATAAAAGCCGGCCTGGTGCACTCACGCAGCCAGCCTCCTGGGCTTGTGACCTGCCTTTGCAACCATCTTGACTTAGTTCCCATTGGGGAATTTTTGCTACTTTCCCAGTGGGCTAGTTTAGTAGTACTAGGAAGAAACTCCACAATGAGAAGATGAGAAGATGCGGGCAAACTCCACACACTTGGAGACATGCGGGAGACTCAGACCCTGGTCCCAGAGGTGCGAGGCAACAGTGCTAACCACTGCACCACTGTGCCTCCCCTGGGCTAGGTTAGTAAGAAAAGTATTAGCCCAGATACATTTTCAGTAGCCCACAATGTAAAATTTAATTTTCAAGCGTAAAGAGCAAAAAAAAGCAATAAGGAAAAAATGTGGTTGGGCAAAAAAAAAACATTTCATGCAATCTAGTTAGTTTTTTCATTTATTTTTTGATCTCACTTGCCAACATCTCTCTATTAATTTTTCGCTCGGGAAAATTGAGAATCTAGTGCAGAATACCGATTAATCAGGCCCTTCGAGCTGATTGGCTAACTGGGACAAGTCTGAAGCTTGAACTGGCCAAGAAGACCCTGCACACATCATTACCCCAGACAGCGGTCTCTGTACCTGTGCTGAGAGGTATGCAGTGTAATCTCTGTCTCTTGATGTGGTACAACATGCAGTGTTTTTTCTTACTAGTGAATGGACTGCTATTCAGTTTCCTGCATCACATTTGTCTGCTTTACTTGCCTCAGGTGAGTGGGTAAGCTTAATTTCCAGCCCTAGTTCCCATACATGCTGGGTCGTGGTTGGCTCTTGGCTTCCTCTTTCATCAAAGACACCCCCAATCATCTCTGTTGGGTTTAAGTCAGGTGACTGTGGAGGCCTGTTCTTCTTCTACAGCACTCCTCACTCTTCTTTGCCAGAAAGCTCTTACACAACCTGGTGGTGTGTTTTGGGTCAATGTCCTGTTTGAAAACAAATGGTGGCCCAAATGAGCATGGACCTCATTCCGTGGCATGTCGCTGTAGGTTAATATGGTAGCCATGATGGTTAAGTGGGCTTTCAGTTCTAAGTAGGTAGCCAAGAGGGTCATGAGTGAAACAAACCCATGACATCATACCTCTACCCCCAGGCTTAATTTTTTTTTATTTGCAAGGGCCAGCACATGCAGATGTCAGTCGTACCTTCTGTGTAGCTCATGATGACATGCCGCTTGGGACCAAAATTGTCAAATATGCAAGGTTCTCAGATATTGGCTCATGACACCAAAGGACACATCTACACTGGTCTGACATTGTGACCTCTTGTGATGCTTTCCTCATTTCCCATCTTATTTGTCCCAAACAGTTATGGTACTATGGAGACCTGGTTGAATTCAGTTGATGTTGAGATGCGTCTGCTCCTTGAACTCTTTGAAGTGTTTATGGGCTGTCACCTGAGGTCTGATTTATTTCCCATAAAATCATCCTCTTGGGCAGAATTAACTCAGCCTCGCTGCCCTGTCACTGTCCTCACGAGATCCAGTTTTATTGTGACTTTATTAGGCTTGAACTCCCCACAATTCTTTATGTTCAGTTGTGTTCTTCATGCCTTATTACACATTACTGCATCCAATACTATCAAAAGGGCTTAATTTACACCCATCCAACCTTGGCACAACACATCTGATTAATGAGGAAAGACATAGCTAGATGAACTTCACATTAACAGGAAGATCTATTAATTGGGATACAACAATAATGGTGATTTTTTTGGGGGTGGGGGGGTCTTCCACAAAAAAGTAAAGTTTGTTTCTCACATAGGCATCAGTATGGGCACTATTTACTATTTATAGTATATTATATACAGTGGGCATATGTTTATACTTGTCTTACAAACAAATTTTGACCATTTAATACATTTACACTTACATACATTTATGGCATTTAGCTGACACCCTTATCCAGAGTGACTTACAGTACAGCACAGGGATGACAGACTCCCTGGAGCAACTTGGAGTTAAGGGTCTTGCTCAGGGACCTACTGGTGGTGGGAGGGAACTGAACCGGCAACCTCTTGGTCCATAACAAGAGCCAAATAGCACTAGGCCACCACCATCCCCAATCTGTCACGTGCACACTAGTGAGCGACTGTCATGTGCACACTAGTGAGCGACTGTCACGTGCACACTAGTGATAGACCCCAGTACTTCTCTCACGTCACGTCTTAACACCTGTTCTTTTCCCCATGATTATTTTCGGAATAGTGACTTATTAACATAGATAAGAGGAGAGGATAGGGGGGCTTCTGGCAGCTGGATGTGTTTATATATAGATTGGGCTCGGCTAACCCCACGCTCGGTCTGTCTGTCGTGCTGACATGGCATCCCTACTCGTGTCGTGTGTCTCCTTACTCGCCCTCGTAGCTCTGGGCTCATGTGACCCGGAGGACAAGCCTTTCGTGGAACGAGCCGGAAGGAGCTTCAACGGGAGGGCCAGCACCTCCATTCTGACCGTGCCGAATGGAGGGAAATACGGAGAGTGGACTTGGACAGAGATGTGTCCCGAGGGATTCTACGCTTCGGGCTTCAGCATTCGGGTAAAAAGACACGGCCGCAGCCTCGCGTCGCATTGGGGAAATGAAGGAATGCCCTGTCACTCTGCAGGCCGCAGCACTGCAATGCTCCCGTCTTTTGCTGAATCACTAGTCGCAGCATCATAGGAGTAATTGGGTTTATATGTGTCTCAATTCCTTGGGTTAATCCATTATATATTAATGTCATGCAGTTATTACACTAGCCACCATGGAAGAGTGAAAATGATTGTAGAGAAAATGACCCATTTGGTGGCCATCATGCCAGTACCTCCCTTCTGCGTCTGTGTCATTCTTACTTATGTTGCATAAATTTATGTTTTTCACATTAGGTTGAATCCAGCCAGTATGGCCTCGATGACACCGCACTCAACGGGATCCGACTGTACTGCTCACAGGGAACCGACAGAAGCTACTTGTACACCATTGAATCTCACATTGGATAGTATGTATAAGACGTGGTTCTTTGACAGAGTCCAGCTGGTTTCAGTGTCAGAGTGTCACAGCAGAGCGCATGTCAGCTCAGGCCCCGTGCACTGAGTTTCGTCTTACTGTAAGATACTTGTTTTGGTTAAAGTGACCAGCTCCGAAGAAGAGAGCAAAAGGCAGTACAGTGGATTTAAAAAAAGAATGTGTGTCTTGTCGCAGTTTCGGCGAATGGTCGGACCCACAGTGGTGCCCCGAGTCCGGCTTTCTGAAGTCCTTCCAGCTCCGAGTGGAGTCAGAGCAGGGCGTTTTCGGGGACGATACCTCGGCCAACAACATCCGATTCCGCTGCACCAGCAACCCCGCGCTGGAGGGCCTGGGCTTGGAGTGGGGCGAGTACGGCTCCTGGAGCCAGGAGTGTCCGACCGGGGGCATCTGCGGCATTGAGACCAAGATGGAGTATTACCAGTATGGATTGGATGACTCCACACTTAATGATGTGCGATTCCACTGCTGTGCCTAGAGATGGGCGGGGCCAAAGGAGTTCTGATGGTAAGAGCCTCTGAAATTAGGTCAAAGTTACATAAAGGGAGAGAAACGACGAAGAAAAGGTAGGGGGCGTTCAGTCTCCGGGCTCACTCTATAAGCAGATTACCTCTCTACTGTTTCAAAATGTATCACTATACATTACCTGTTCCTCAGCTCATAGTCTTTTTGTTTATGTAACTACATGCACATAATTATACAAGCTAAATTTGTGCACCAGTACATGCAGTTAAAAGTGGATGGATTAATTAATGGTCTTGTGGCCGCGATTCTTTTTCTGATCTCGGTGCCACTTGTCATTCCCACAGGCACCAGCAGAGGGAGTCATGTCACTGCAACCACAGTCTGAGGTGCTGGCAAGTGCATTCAGATTCAACCAGCTAAATCACAACGGCTGAGGGTACAATGGTAATATCCTGTGATTTCATAAATAAAGGAAATAAAATATGCATATAAACACCTTCAAGGTTGTGACCTTGCTTTTGTAACTTTAATGAATATGGTAATTAATATGAATAGATTAGGCAGAGTGGCTTTTCAACTTAATTTACCTGATCCAGCAATGGTGGTAGTTAACCTATTTCACGTATGATATCAACTAACTAATTTTGGAGATGGTATAGGGGTATATCTGGTGAACATGTGTCCTACTTCACATACTATCCGTCCAATGTCTATGTGCAGGTAGCTTTGCATGTCTTTGCCATGTTTTTATATAATACACTAGGTTTATATGTATGTATACACACACACACACGCATACCTATCTGAATGGGGACCGTCCATTAATTTCTACGGGAAAAACCCTAATCCCAATCACGACATCCTTACCCCTACCCAGCCCTAACCTTAACCAAAAGTAACCAACCCAAATACAAGACACATGCTGTCAGACCTGACCTTGTGAACAATAGTACTGGCAGCCATCATTTCTCAATATAAGTCATTAATATAAAATATGATAAAACTAAGCGTACATTTTTTCAGAGACCTACCAAACAGAAATGTAAGACCGCCTACAGCTTACATAAAAATTGCTATTCATACCACTATCCTACCCGCCAAGCCTACGCTTGTAAAACATACTTAGACCGTCACCAATCAGCTAAAGAATGTTAGCAGACTGTAAAAACCAAATGTTCCCCTCCTCTGCCTACCATCTCTAAACTGCCTGCTTTAGTGCTCTCTAAGCTTCTGCCCCCCCCCGTCTCGCTCTCTCTCTCACTCTTTCTCTCATCTGTGGTCAGATGTGATGTTCTTCTCTACCCTCCACATAACAATGTGTTTCTCATCTTCTTCTGAAACTTACTCATCGCCACAGAGAACGTTCAATGCCACACAAACATGCGGTCAGTTTTTATACAAATTTAACTTGACGATAAATATTTATATAGCCATTCGTTTATATTTACTTGCAGTTTACTGCTTCCAATTTTAAATAGCTGCTTAGTCATGGGGGCACAGTTTGATGTTATAAATAATTTATATACCCACACACCCTTATCACAATGTTTAATAAGGTGTTCCAGCATTTCTTATATCAGTTTTTTGAACATCGATCCATCTTCCAGACCAATTATCCAGTACAGGTAAAGGTGAGCATAACACCTACACCAGGGGGCAGCCTGGACAGGATACCAGCCTGTTAAGGGGCATCTATATCCTCACACACTATGGGAAGATTACCAGAGCTCTCCCCCCAAACACCTTCATTTTTCCCAGGATTCTCCCGTCTTCCAGCGGCCTCCAGTTTCTCTGTTCCTCCTGGGAAACTCCCATAATTTGCATGGCCCTCAAACTACGAGATTTTACGAGAATTACGAGTAATCCTCATACTCGGAGTCATGAGTTTTGTATGTTTGCTACACAACCTAGAGACACAATCCACACACTACATACTAGTTTAACCCGACTGTCACCACAACTGGCCACAACCCAGTTCAAGGGGTGGCCCGCTGAATGCTGAATGGATTAGCTTCAGAAAATATGTGTTTTGTACCAGGGTTAAACGGCAGTGTTTCTGTGATAAACGGATGTATGTTTTGTCATAACATAAATATAAATAAGAATATAAATAAATCCGGTTGTTTATTTAGTTACTTATCCTTATTCATTCGTTTGCTGTTTTCGTTTATGTGTTTACTTACATATCTACCCCCCGCTCCTGTATATTGAGACCTAAATGCTGGTGAGAGGTATGGTTTATAGACATCCATCCACCTACTGTACACGCAGTGGGAGAAAATTCAGGCAAACCCGGGGAGTACATGCATGAAGCCAGGGGGCAGGAATCAGCCCCCAGCCCTGCAGAGGTGTGACATCAGCTCCAGCGTCTGAGTTCTTGCATCTCTGAGCACAGTGTTAACGACTCATATGCATGGCTACTGAGGATGGCTGATCAATGTCTTGGAGATAAAGATAGATGTTTTGTAGCATAAAAGTCTTAAATGCAAATCCTGTTACTGTTATTATTATATAAAGAAATGATGCCAGCCAATGATTATTGTGTGCATATTTAGAATAGGAGACGCATACAACCCTTGGTTGTTTATTTGCATGTTCAGACACGTCTAGTGGTTGTTCCACAGGCCCAAGATGGGAGTCATTCATTTAAGATTAAAAGCCTTTAAAATGCCAACCTGTTGCAACCTGTGTTAAATGCATCATTCAGTTCCCTTCCATTTCAGAACTGCTGGTTTGATGCACTTTTTACTGGAACTGTTGAATTTTTTGCATGTCATTATTCAGAATGATCACAAATTCCGATTCATCCTGAATTTCCATACAATGAAGACCATGATTTGTGAATAAATAAAATTAGCATTCGCGGTAAACAAAAACACGCTCAAGTGTAAACACGGTTGAGCAGAGCCTTGACCCACAAGCACCACTGTTTGTGTTTATGGAGGCTGGCCCAGTTGTGCTGCTAATTAAAAGCGCTTATAAGTGCGGTCAGTGATGAATTCAGTGATGCTAAGAGAGAGTCACCAACGCATTCAGTCTTGGATTAGAGTGCTGTACGTCTTTGAGAGGCCTTGTATACCTCATTTCAGCAAAATAATTGTCTTGTTACCTCGCACCCAAGGAAAAGACTCAACTTTGGGAGGCTCATGTGGATTTAATTTGGACATGCAAATTTTACGCACCGTTCCTGCTCTGACTAGTAAGTCCTTCAATTCAAGAACAAACACGAAACAGACATTTAACTGTCAAGCTGGAAGAATGTGTCATTACCTCAAAAGAATGTGAATGTCACTGCCAGGTGGCCGGACAAAGAAACAGTTTACGTCATATATGATAAAGCAAATATATTTATAAAAAACACAAAAGCAGATTTATTATGTACAAATTATACAGACGTCAAACGTGAACAAACATGGATCTCCAAAACAGAAATGTCTTACAGAGAATTAAGCGGTACGCATTCGAAGGCTGCTCTTGAGATGGTGGTTGGGTGACAGGCTGTCAGTCTGGGGCTCGCACGCCACCACGGTGACAATCCTGCAGGCTAAGGACCACGAGCAGGGGGGGGGGGTTGGGGCAGAGAGATTCAAAGAGCTATAGCTAGGCAGCACCCGAGTGGTGGGTGTAGCACTCGGGGCTCCCTTTCAGAACAGGATTAGCGGACGCTAATAGCCCGAAAGAAAAAAAAGGCAGCCGCCTTGTGCTGCAGTCCGGCCACCCGTCTTTGTCACGGTGGCACAAAGGCTGCCAATCAGCTCCGGCCTACAGAGCGTGCTCGTGTCTCGCTTTGGTCTGCTTCCTCATCTCCCCGTCGGGGCCCTTCGGTTTGCCACCAGAGGATAGCCGCAGGCACAGTTTGATAGTCTGACCACCTTCCCTGGCCCCCCAGGAGGATGCAAGAGAGGCAGGAAAGGCAGGAAATGCATACGATTTACCGCCATTTTTGACACTTCTGCCAGAAGCCCTATCCCCCCCGGAATCTGTGAATGCTACACAATAGGCCTGTGCGCCTGAACTCTGTCTCTGAGCCCACAGTAAAACCCCACACTTTCTTTTCCAATACATCATGAACACGTCATTAAACAACGTACAAAACCGCAGGAAAACATGGAATCACACGATTCTAATACGCACATTTAGCAGCATGAGCAAAAACCACTTTTTAAAATCACAAGATTGACTGAAAAAGCAACGGCATTTTAATATGGATGAAGACAAACAATGACATCTCAGGGAATGTCTGCTGCAACTTAAGGTAGCAGACTGAAGTCAAACTGAACTGTTAAAAATTGGTCAAAACCCACAGCTGAGATTTTTTTAAATGGATGTCGGGTGGAAACGACATCCTGATACATGTTTAGAAGCGTCGCGTGACCTGACTGTGACAACCAAGGCACGCACTCACACACGATTCCCGTCTGTAAGGAACAGTGGATAGGCAGCAAAGTAGTTCAAACAGGGCCTCTGACCTTGTCTAGTGTCCAGAAGGTTGAACCCCGTAAAACCGGAGCCGGACCAGGACAGCAGAGATTCAGCAGATGCAGCATGGAGCTTTTTAAAATCCCGGGGCCCACAAATTCCCCACGACAATGTTATCACAATATCTTTTCCAAAAGAAAAAACACCGGACTTCATAAAAATACATTATCATCAAACTAAATTCTAATATTAACAACTGTATATCAGCCATATACTGTCAATATACTAACAAGACACATTCCATTTTTTTGCACACACAATCTTTAAGCTCAAAACATAATATAAGCCTCCAGTTTTCACTAGGAGGTTGATGTCTTTGTAAGAGTGCTACACATCTCTGCACAGGCCAGACTTGTTACACAAGGCGAGCCAAAGGTATTTAACAGCAACATTTAGTCAATACCTACAGGCTTGTATGTTAATGAACAAAAAGAAAATGCATCAGTTTCATTAGACGTAAGCAGTGCTCAGGTTTTTTTTAGCTCACTTTGACATAATTGTCGTTGAACTTTGTTGTTTGCAAGATTGAAAGTCAGGTGATAACATTATACTGCCTGTGGTGCTATACAGGTGTAAAATACACAGTATGAAACAAATGTAATTTGTGTTATTGTGTAGCATATATCCTGTCTGTTTTGGAAATGTCATTCTTTGGAGGATTTCAAATTAAATTTACCAGGAATTAAAGGACAAAGGCATCTATTTTTATAGAGTTTATATTGTAACTCTATATCTTTTTTTTAATTTTTGTATTTAATTTTTTGTTTGCTAAAAATTATTACTGTAGGCTCGGGCATTACCCCCCCAGTATTTCATTGGGCTTAGTTTGTCCCCACCCCAAATATAGACCTTTGCATTTATATCATTAGGCTGTGTCCCCAATATCATACTCTCTCATACAGCCTTCAGAGTCGGCCTTTTAAAGGTAATTAAGGTGATTTAAAAGTCTAAATATTACCTCTGGCATTTAGCTGATCCATGTTGTCTTTGAGACAATGTCTCCTTGTTGGACAGTCAACTTGCTTAGGGTGTACTTGGCTACCACAGGAACATCAAAACAACGGACTACCCTGGGGCATATTGGGACATCGGCATGGGCTCTTAGCTCCGGCTTTTAAAATGTGGCCATCTTTAACCCTTTATTAAAAGGAGGATAGAGTCCTTCTCAGGTCAACAACTATCTACTTCCTCATCACACACCCAGGTCAAAGCAACATCCTATGTAACACAAAAGGGGATTTTCCTTATATCCAGCATCTTATTCCATATCAGGTTTTTTTTCTATTTTCTACTTCTCACCCCAACAATATTAGCAAGACAATAGCAAAAAAATAACTTAACAACAAAAATACGTGAAAACTCAGGCCACAGATACGAGACTTCTAAGCATTTGCCAAACGAGGAAATGAGTGGCCTTTGCTTCACCGCAGGCAGAGCTGCCTTCTTATTTCAAAATATCCGTTTTATCCAAAATACGCTACTAAAAAGGCCTCCTGATCTCACTGTGACATTGGTGGCAGAAATGCGGTGATGTGTGACGAATGAGGCTTTGGACCAAGGCCGGGATTGGTTGGTGCAGCACGGAACTGCTGGGCCAATGACCAGAAGCAGAAGGCCGTGTCATGTGTCTGTCCTGAGAATTTGTGTTACAGCATGATACAGCATTGTTTCATCACTACTCCATTTCAAACTTCTCTTACGAGTAGAGCATGTTGCAACCCTCCCCTCCCTCCCAAATTTCCCCCCGTCTTTCACACGCTTTGGAGCAGCCAGTGATCCCCACAGTTTTTCTTTTTAACGCAAGATGCCTGATTTGGGGGGGGGGGTGTGTGCGCATGGTCTCCATAATCCGTAAGCTGCCAGTAGGCGTCACAGTAGAGTGATGAGAGGGAGGGTGGGGCGGACGTCTGTGTTTCGATGCGGCTGACGTGACACAGAGCAGCTCTCCTCGGTGCCTGGATGTCCTCGTCTTTCGCCGCAGACGCTGTTGCTCTATGCACCGTTGCGAGTGATGCCACACCCCCCTACACCCAAGGGCTCACCATGTTTTCACTGGATTCTCTTCACCGAGTTACCTTCTGAGTCGTATCGTTGCAGGTACACAGAAGCTGTCCTAGGCCTACTTCAGTTCTATTATTTTAAAATTTTGTTTAATTTAAACTCTGACTTACAGGGAGCATGATCATGATTGGCAGTTGGTAAATTTGCTCCAAAGGACCGCTTAGCATTCTAAGGCCTCTCTTAAGTAGCCTTAGTCACTGTCAATCTGAAGGTTGGCAGTTTTATGGCCAGGGTGCTCTGGAGAGGAGGGGAAACCCAAGGTCTCCTGGGTGAGCCCCGACTCCCCTGAAACCTGGATCTCAGCCTCAGAGTCTCTTATGCCCTGATGCGACTGCCCTACACTGTCACTGGATGCTGTAACCCCGTGCCCATCTTTGCTTGCCCCTTCCTGTTGGGATGTCAGAGTCTCCTCTTCCCCCTCTCCCTTCATCACCTGCAGAGCTAAATTCGTTTCGGTCCCCTCTTCAGCCAGACTTCCCCTTTCTTCTCCAGCCTCCTCTCTCCTTCCCATGTTTTTGTTTTCAGTATTTGCCTGGGTCTCACCCTTCTGCTCCTCTAGGTTTTCCACCTCACCCTCTTGATCGACTTTCGCCTCCTCCACCCCTCCACCATCTCCGTCTTCTTCAGTCACTACCTCTTCCCCGCTTTCACTAATCCCACCTTCAGCCGCCGGCTCAACCTCTCTCTCCCCTTCGTCTCTCTCCAGGCCTAATCCCTCACTCCCACTCTTCTCCTTGTCCTTCCTCGCCACATCCTCCATCGCTGCCTTCGACGCATTCTCCCCTTCGTCCGACGCCTTTAGCTCCCTCTCTTTCTCTGCTCCCGGGGGCTCGCTCTTCTTGGCCTTGTCGTTCGGCGCACCTTTGACAGAGTTCTTATTTGACTTGTTCCTGGATTTGAAATTCAGTTTCTGGAAAGGAGAAAGAAATTGGAAGTGTAAGTACAACTCTGAAATTCTTCAAAGTTTAAAAGGGAAAAAAAAATGCAGCTGTTCCATAAGACAAGCGAGCTGTTTTGTAAGAACGGACGATGAAAGAACTGAGAGTGATGGGCTGACTTCTTACAAAGTAAAAATAGATTTAGCTAAAATAGGCCTGGCATAAGTTACAGTCACAGTGGCAGCCAAGTAGACACCTTTGGGATGACAAAGTGTTAAATATCTATAAATACTTCTGAAATGCAGCCAGCTGTGCATGACAATGAAACAGTTCTCATCATGTGACGAGATTAAGTTGTGCCGCACTGTGAAAATGAAGAAGTAATCCTCAGAGGCAGAACTGATTTCCCCGAGGATGCATGCTAACTCTGTAAGAAAACGTTAAAAATAACAATGAGTCCCGCCAAAGGATCTAAAAGCATTAACTACATTAATGACGAACGGCGAAGGAATATTACGACTCAGCTAAAATTGTTGAGCGCCTGGCGTCAGATTGCCGATAGGGAGCCATTTGCGCGTGACTGTCACCGGGCCTCCCGGCCTGTTATCTCCGTGCCACTGGGACTGCGGAGTTCAGAGCAGGTTCACCCTGACCAGTGCTTACGCGAACAGTAACAAGCCGTGCTGGGAGGAGTGGGGCCGAGAGCAGGGTGGCGGGGGGCGGGGGGGGGCGATCTGAGGAGCGCGGGAGGCGGCAGGTG
>JAODKN010000134.1:17429892-17451146 GCA_026774425.1 Petrocephalus zakoni | reverse complement strand
ATTTTTTGTTTACCTGCATATGGACGGGGTCATCGCCGGCTGGGGCTTTACGTGCCCCCAACCCCCCCCAGGGGTTATTTTACCGGCCCTACCAACCGGAGGGTACTTGCGTGGCTGTGCCCCCCCCCCCCCCCCAATCTGTGGTCTTTGCCCAGCTCTGTAAACCATCAAGCTTAGATGTCAGGAGACAAGGCTGAGCGGTGGGCAGCTGGAGACCCCAGAGAACAGAGAGCAGGACTGGCTTTGATATCCTGGCTAACGGGCTTCCAGAAATAGCTTCGTGTTTTTTTACTTAGTGCTCATACCACTACATTTGTTATTGTCAAAACCTGTGTTGTTTTTGGTTATGGGGTCACGCAAGAAGCTAAATAACGGGGCCAAGTATTCTTAGAATGGCTGAGATCTGCAGATCTGCCTTAATTTTGCGGTGAGACAGTGTTCTGGTGATGAGGGACTGAGGAGTCTCGAGCATGATCTTTCAGGCCTCTTTTTCAAGCTTCTGAAAAACATATTTGTAAGCAGTAAGTGCACAAACAAAGCATCCTCTTAAGAGTATTCAGTAATCTTGATCCCCATTCTGTGCAGTCAGAGCTCATGGATTGTCCATCAGTTTATTATATGTGCGTCATTTCAGCCTGACATACCTCCCACGGTGCCACTGGTGCATGACGAGAGAATATTAGTCTTATTTAAAAAGTGCACCACAAGTGTCAAATGGTTCTGCTTCTGAAATAAAATCCCTAGTCGCAATTGGGGGTGGCTGGAGGTTTCCCTGCCCACCCCTGGCCACGCATTGGTGGCGCCCTTGTCCATCATGATACATTGCCGGTTCAAAGCTATCCAAAGCCCTTCTGCTTCTCCTCTCTGCTGTACTCTACAGGAGCAGTTGAACACCCCCATGTAACTAATTGTTGCCGAATTGAGATTGATACTAAGGTGTCTTGGGATCGACTGGCCTTCATATGTACATGGGCACTTACCCACTATCTGAATGCCGTGAGCCAACAGTCACGGTAAAAGCTGCAGTAGAAACCTGTGCCAGAAGAAAAACACCAAACCACACTCAAGGTCTCTTACCCTTTTTAAAACTGTTCCCTCCATTTGTTTCAGATGATACAGACAAGCAGGGCTGTGATGGAGAAGTCGGATGCTGTATGCCAGAAGATCCTGCAGACGCAAACAAACGGTGAGAGAAGGGCTTTTCTGGACATAGATCTGAATAGCTGCTTCTGGCAGAAGCCAGAGGTGCACCGTGGCACTTGTATGTCATGTGTTCACCAGCTTTGAAAGGAAATTGTTGAAACGAACAAAATGGAGGAAAAAACAGGAAGCCAGCCGACCTGGAAGCACTGGATAGAGCTCCATCGTTATCTTTTGCTTTGAATTTCAGTTCAAGCTGGTTGCTTTCATTTGAGTGCCATTGAGTAATGGTTTGAGCTTAGCTATAGTCAGTGAGCTTTTAACTGAGCGTCAAATAAAGACAGAGCTCAAGCTCCCAGAAGATGCTACTTCTGTTACTGATTTACTGTAGAACAGTTTCTTAACAAATGATGCAAATTGCCATCATATCAACAACAAACTACACAGATATTCTCACATAAATCAAATATTACAAATCAAATTTCTTATTCTATGTTTTATCCTGAATTTAGGGACACATTTACATATGTTACAGTGCACTTCCTGTACTTCTTCATAAATTACGCAAATATATGCGACACGTTACGTTTCGGGTCTGCTTCTTAGCTGTTAATAAACTGACACTAATGATTTGGTAATATATTAGTAAAAAACACAGTCAAATTTTGAAATGTAAAGATATTTCAGTCCAGTCTTTAAGTTTTTACTTAAAAGCTTGTAAATCACTTTTGTAAATACCAGGAGCATGATATAACTATAATAAATTTCTAAATTTGTTTGTGAATGAATTCATATCTATTGATATACAGTGGTCCCTCGTTTATCGTGTTTAATCCGTTCCAGACTCTACAGCGAAAAGTGTATTTCCGCAAAATAGGATTCTTTATTTATAAATCAAATATTTTTGTAGTTAGAGCATAGAAAACCTGTTCACGACCTTCTAAATATGGGTTTTAACATTATTAGAGCCCTCTAGACATGAAACAACAGCCTTTAGTCACCATTACACTTGTATTACCCAATATATTAGACAAAATAAGACATACTAGATGTTACAAATATCATATTATTATTATTATTATTATTATTGTACATTTAATTACACACACACACACACACACACACGCATACCATGTATACCTATCTTTATGGGGACACTCCATTCATTCCTATGGGCATATCCCTAATCCCGACCATGACACCCTTAACCCCTACCCAGCCCTAACCTTAACCATAAGTAACACAATAAAATAGGAGACTTTTGGCATTTCTAGTTTTTTGATTGAGATTTTTATAAAATTGAGGTTATCGTTATGAGGACCAAAAGATAATAACTAAATAACTGTGGGTACCCACAATGTAATATAAATATGTCCACACACACACACAGCTCTTACACAGAACCACTACCCTATGACAATAAGAAGCAGCAGAAGGCTTAGAAGAAGCAGCACGTTTAGGAGCCGTCGTGGGGCTTAGATAGAAGTTCTCAGAAATCACAAACAAAGATGCTTCCGATGCGTAGCGATGTAGAAGCGTGTAGGAGAGACACGGACTTGCGTGAGGCTGATCAGTGCCGGTCAGGGGCCAGGATAAGAAGAGGATATAATTGACTCAGACAACCGAGCGAGCGCGGTGTCATTTTCACTGTCTCTAGGAACTTTTTAATGAATATACAGTACTTCATATACTTTAATGAGCACAGTACTGTGTATACTTTAATGAATATACAGTACTTCATATACTTTAATGAGCACAGTACTGTGTATACTTTAATGAATATACAGTACTGTATACACTTTTATGAGCTCAGTACTGTATTTGAAAAAAAACGCGAAAGTCGAAGCGCGAAGTGGCGAGGGACGACGGTATTATCAAATGATTAGCAACCATTTATTAATAACTGAGGAGCATACCTTAACCTAAAGCGCTATCTAAGTATCTATTTAGGAAATTATGCTAAATCGAAACGATCACTAATATGTAGTCCAATATAGAAAACAAAAAATACTTAGGCGCAAGTTAATTGAGGTGCATTCTCTCGGGAGCACGACAGGAATGTAACATGCATTTACTGTAACTGGGGCGAAAAGCTGATCCTGCAAGATCTCGAGTGGTGAGAGTTCAACTATTTCTGCTCTATGTAAATTAAACTCTTGACATGAAAGGCCAAGGAAATCATCCCTTTTTGACACATTCTGAGATTGTCTTGGCTGTATGCAGTAACATGATTACACAGGGCACACCATCGTTCCTTATCCTGTAATCTAGAGATACTTAGCACATCACGTTCATAATGCATACGCTGAATAGAGCATGAAGTGGGTATTTGTATAGATCTGTATGGTGAGAAAATGTGGGTGCAAGAGAGTTTTGAAATTGCAGAGGAGGAGGAAGACTGACAAACGGCAGCATAGCGGCATTGAATGTGAGCCACATTTTGGAGAAATGTTAATAGCTAGTTATAATTAAGGTTTAGTGTTTGAGAGACAGGCTCAGCAGGGGTACAAGTGATGCACTGTGATACATATGGCTGAGACGTGATATTTATGAGCTCATAATATAATGTGATGCGGTGCAGTATTTTCCCATGTAAACATAGCAGCAAATAATTATCTGTGAAGGAGCACATGATTCCTGTAAGACCTGTTCACTTTTTTATATGTGCCTATATATATAAGTCAAAATATGCTAACATCAGCAAACAGCAGCAGAACTTCTACCATGTGACTCTGTGATAAAATGTCTGCGGTATAATGTTTCTCAGACAGCTTTACAGCACTTTGTCGTACTCCGCTTGCAGTGAGGCTTCACAGAGTTTGTGTGATACTTGCACCTCCAGCTGTAGCTATATATGCTACCCCATTGTCACTGTGAGAATATCTTATGAATTGTATTTGCCATGTCTGACATCCTTATTCACAATCCTTCCGGTTTTAACATTCAAGTATGATATCTTGATAGTCCGTATAAAAATAGATAAAGGATACCTGTTAAACTTCACAAACGACGCACACAAAGCAGCTGTTTGAACCAGAACATTCTCTTGTTGGAAGGTTCAGTCATTTACCCATATTGTTTTGGAGATCCTGGCCCATCATACTACTGAAAAGTAAAAAATATAGGCAAAACTAGTCCCATAATAGCTTTTCACATCTACAATTCTGACTAACCAGCAACACGTACATTTAAGGTGTTGTTTAGCTTGGTCTTTGCACCATTGATCCTGAACAGGTCGAGTTTGATGTGATTGCCAGTTCCTTGGTACCTCGCCTGGGCACAGCAGGCCCGTCTGGTGGATTGGGCTTTCGAGCATCCCTGCAGCACTAAGCAGATCAGCCCACTTGAGGGGAGTGGCACTCAGAGACTTTGACAGAACAACAGTAGAGCACTTTGGTTGAGTAAGGCTAGCCAATGAAGCTAGCAGGGGTGTCACAGCAGGGCAGAAGCAAGCAGTTCATTTGATTAGTTTATAAAAAGGATAACATGAATGGCATACAGTAGGAGAGGGATTGATATTGGGAGAGGCACACATCTTAGTATTTTAAATGCAAATTAAATTAAATATTGGGGAGTACACGTTTCTTTGAATTGTGAAAAATACACATTTTTGACAACTGATAACAGTGCCATTAAAGCATTTATAATTTTTTGAAAGAATTTAAATATAATGTAATTCAGCATAATGTATAGCATTATTTTGTCATCTTGAAAGACTCCAAGCATATGAAACACCCCCGAATTCCTCATACTATGGCCCATTTACCTGAAAAACTTCCAAGTTGCCAGAATTCCATGGATTTAAAGAGTATTATAAACAATGTCCTTATCATCTAAAGTAGTTCCAAGAGCAAAGACTGTAGCCATAAACAAGAGGGTGTTACGTGGTATAACTGTATCCTTCAGTTACCAAATTACCAAGCCTGATATGTAAAATTACACGTACAGCCAGCCATATGAAAGCATTCATAGAGGAGGAAAAAAAGACTGATTTTTTGTTATTATCCCGGACAGGCTCTTGGGTAGCTTCTCCCCTGGCGAATGGAGCATGAGGCAGAGTTACCCTGGATGGGATTCCAGTTAAATGCAGGGCACACACACCCTTCACACCATATAGCCTTACTCTCTTTGCATTGTGGGAAACGTACAGTGACCAAACAGGCCCAGTGCCAACCCTGGAAGCGTTCGGCCGGGCACACACACCCTTCACACCATATAGCCTTACTCTCTTTGCATTGTGGGAAACGTACAGTGACCAAACAGGCCCAGTGCCAACCCTGGAAGCGTTCGGCCATAATGCTACCCAGCATGGCTTCATTTGTTACTGCACAATCAATTACCTTGGGTGCAAAAAGGTCTTCGTCTCAGTTTTGCACCCTGCCCTGTTTTATAGCCATTGCCCGATTATGTTTATTCACTCTTTTTCTCCAAAAATTTCTTCTGTCGTTCTCGCTGCTCTCAGATAATGAAAATCTTGGCTCTGAAAACTTGTTTGACCTCATAATATCCCTAATCTTGTATACCGAGTCACTTCCTACACATTCAGTGTTGATTTTCATAATGTATGTGTTAGGGTGGGGGGTGGTAGGGTGGAACTGGACCTTAACTGGTGAGAATGATGCAGGTCTAAACATCTTGGAAGTAATTTCCTTAGTGTACCAACCTTATCGGCTGTAGGTCATGTCCCTAAGGTTAAGCTGGTATTAATCACTGCACTTCCACCATTAAATTGTACTCCTAAAATGAGCTTCCTTCAGCGTCATGGGAACTAATTCAATACACAAAACTGCTTACTGATACTGGAGTATCACTAGACAAGAGACAGGAGTCGGAAATCCCATAATCCTAATTATGCTTGGTGCCCAGTTTACGAAGTACTCCAGCAAAGAGCCGGTGTCCTGAAACAGTGAGCCCTGGGTCTGCAGCTGGATGTATACACAGCACACAGGCGGGGCCAAGCGGGTCGCTTTAGAAGGGCTAAAAAATCTGATCGCAGCCATGTTGAATGTGGTTTGATTGTTGATGCTGTATTTAGTGGTTCCAGCATCTCAGAAATCAGCTGCCCTCTTGGGATTTTCACACACTACAGTATCTAGTATGAGCAATTTCCTCCGGGATCAATAAAGTTTTTCTGATTCTGATTCTGATCTGATTCTGATCTAGAGATTAGAGAACAATGTGAGGAACAAAGCAAACGCAGTCAGTGGCATTCCTGTTCCGCCTTGATACGCTGAAGTCCCTCGCATGGGACTGGATCTTTGCCTTAAATTGAATGTCTGATACATGGGCTTACAAGAAGAATTGTTCTCTTTATCAATGAGCACGGCATACTAGAATATAATATGTGCAAGCCCTAATATTTACAAACACAAGGGTCATCTACTGAAGTGCCGAAGCATAGAAGAGAGGGTACATAATAGTTAGGGTTAGGGTTAGGGGTTACCGACTGTTAGGGGATAGTGTGCGGAATACACAAGGCCTTTCTCCTGTAAGGGTGTCACTAGTAGGACAAGTGTTTGGCTCCAAGAAAGATTGCAAAAAAGCCAGCAGGGACTCCCACCGTATGAGACAATAAAATGCGTCTCCCAGACCGTGGCTTTCTGGGAGGATGCTGCTCTGGGCTTTCTCTGACTCCTATCTGCTAGCTCTCCATCTGGTTGTGCTCCTGTTATGTGTTAAAACCTCGCACCCATTTTTAGTTCAGTCGGGTTTAACTCTTTGTTTGTCGATCCACCCGTTTATCCTTCACAAATCCATAGTTTTTTGTTCCTCTTACCTGTCATGGTTTATTAATTCATATTTGGGGGAGATTTTCAGTTTGGTTTCCAGATAGTGCTGAACTCTGTGTTTGAATGGCGCGTATCATGCATACTGTGAGGGCCTCTTCAGTCTTCTAGGTGTTGCTATGTTTAGAACCATCACACCCTAACTTGCATGTATTTAATCAGCAGACGCTCTTGTTCTCAGAGATGGCTAATAGGTCAATGGAAAGAAGCAGGTTTGTCCTCCTTTATATTTAAATGAATTTCCTTTTCTGGTTTATACAGAATCATGCCACTAGCCATGAGCTGGTAAGAAACCCCAGTCAATCTATAGTTATTGAGGTCAAATGTATGCAAATTGACTCCATGACATCAGGTTATAGGGTCACCAAGAATTTGCTCATGTGCAGGAAGGTCATGCTTGGTTGGTATTAGTACATTCAATATCATAGCTAAAATATGTAGTTTCATAAGCAATGCCATGTCAAAAAATAAAAAGCCACATTTTACCAAGCAACATGAAATATGTTTATGATGCTATGCAGGTTAAATTCCATTTCAAAGTCCTCCTCAAATACAAGTTTCAGATTCTGTTTTCCTCATTGTACTTTACTGTCCAACAGAAATGTTCTTTGAGTGTTCTACAGCACTTACAGATACAGTAGGAGATTGAACCATCGCACGCTGGTGACGCTGACCTCATCATTGAGACGGTCTGATCTTCTTTCTCGTAGCGATGGCCTTTCATGAGAAGCTGTACGGCCTGGCGGCTAACGAGGGCCTGAAAGGCAGCAAGCTGCACAAGGCCGTGGAGAGCTTCACTTGGAACATCACCATCTTGAAGGTGAGGAAGTCCTGCTGGTGGTGAATAAAGGCTTTGTGTGGGGCGGGGCGGGGCGGGGCGGGGGGGGGGGGGGCTATGGCTGGGACTGCTTGCTAGTAACCGTGGAGACCTGAGAAAAAGGGATGCTGGACTCTCAGTTAACATAATATATGTACATGTATTCATTTGCGTGTTTAAATAACTGAGCTTTTTTTTGCATAGCGTACAATTGTATATATTTTTCCTTATATAATGAGATAACTTACTGAAGCAGTATAGATGAAGGCTCCGTATTGGTATGGTTAAATACGAATAGCACACATGTCCGGCCTTTACCAGAAGTGAATTAACTATTAATGAGGCCTTTCCCACTTTTTTGGTCTCATCGTGAAAAAACTTATCTTTTTTTTTTTAAGTAGAAACATTTTTTTCTTCCTGTAACGTGCCGTATGTTGTGAAAAAAGTTGGTTACTTTGTGAAACAAAAGGCAGGCTTTGTGCCTGGTGCTTTCTGGGCTACGATTCAGGCTCATCATAACCCTGTTCCAGGTCAGCTTGTTGTGAAAGATGGATGGCGTCACAACAGAATTCAAAAAGACAGCTACACAATTTCCATAAATCACACTTCAAGATACTTTATCCATCGAGACAGGCAAATTATGCATTACTTTGTTATAGGGGCAAACTTGGTGGGGCATAATTTGTCAAAGATTGACAGCACACACTTTCCTCTCTGACTATAAACCTTTTCCATTTTCCGTCCAGGGACAGGCAGATCTTCTCCGGCACGCCAAAAGTGAGGTTTTGGAGAACCTGAAGCAGATCCACTGCGCTGCATTGACCAGTAACCTGTGCGAGGGGGGTGTGGGGGGCAGAGCAGGGGGCGTGTATGGGGTCAGGCCCTACCGAAGTCTGGAG
This sequence comes from Petrocephalus zakoni, assembly GCA_026774425.1. Lineage (NCBI taxonomy): Eukaryota > Metazoa > Chordata > Actinopteri > Osteoglossiformes > Mormyridae > Petrocephalus > Petrocephalus zakoni. The sequence goes on along the minus strand of JAODKN010000134.1, from coordinate 17,442,504 downwards.
GGCGTCTCTCAGAGGGCGGTGGCTCCAAACGAACCAGTGGATGAGGAGACCTGAAGGGGGTTCCTAAAAACTCTATTTCCCACAGCCAATGTGTGACAAGACAGCCTGCAAAACTGCTGCAGATTGGCCCACTGGACGGCTGTGGTCCACCAGGAAGCTGAGTGACACTGTTCTGGAGAGAAAAGACCTTTGTCTCTAAAAGCATTGGACTTTGTTCTGAACAAGGAGAATGCCAAGAGAGACAGTAAACTGTGTGGTGTTGTCTTACATCCGGAGTTTAACACAACCTTGTTTGAAGAATCCCTGTGATCTTGTGAATCGGTTAGAAGATGGATGATTGGATTGATGGGTGTATGGATGGATGAGTGGTCTTATGGAATTGGTGTCAGTTGTTGTTTCCAACTGTAGATGTCATGCAGTCTTTACCCTGTGCTGTGATTTATTCTTCTGAAAGTATTGTCTCTTTCTACTGGTATGTAAAACGTGCTCCTTGCTCTTAAGTATGAGTGTTTGTTGCGTCTCTCATAGAATATGGTGATCCCTGGAGGGTGGTGAAATTCACCAAAAATGACTGTTTTGATTCTGCCTAAGCCTCATTTTATGCCCCACTGGGGAGACTGAGTCTTCAATCATTGCATCGACAGAGTGCAGGAAGTGGTCTGTATAGTTTAATATAGTAGCCAGTCCATATGGAATAATGGTTTCAGGACAATTCCAGGTATTAGTGTCATCTGGTAAGGCAGTAGTCCCTTGTCTTATGTCAATACAGGCCCGAACAGGCCATCAGGAGTACCAGGACCTTTAAATAACCAGATGGTGAAGAAAACTAGATGTTTTAGTGCAAAATGCATCTATTTATCTATTGATCTCAGCTCTGTAACATTATTTCGTTTTTCTTGGGTGCCGCACATTATGGGATTCTGCTGTATTGGGAAATAAACATCTGTGTCCCATTTTGACCCAGCATTGTTCTGTTCTTCAACAAGCCACCCAGTGTGGCCTGGGTCAGTGCGTGGTACCTGATGCTTCTCCAGCTCCCTTCAAACCACTAACAATTTCTGAAATGCTTAATTTACTGAGCAGCTAAAGAGTTGTTACGCAGACTGGGTCACTGTGCCCAGTGTGAGGGGAAACTGAGTTCATGGATGCAGCGAAGGAGAGACAACTTTGGAAGCTACAACCTGATAGGAGAAGAATGATTGACAGGTGGCCAAGCTTCCCTTTTCCAGGCTGCTTCCGTTATTCCGTGTTTCTGCTGAGCCGCCATTCCTCACCCCCCTGCGGACACCACGGATCCCTGGCCTTGAAGTTTGCGGAGTGAAATAAACAGATCGCTTATTAGCCTGGTCCAAGACCAGTAACTATTCATTACCAAAATCTACCATAAAGAGACAGCGTGCATTTCCTGTATATCAGACAATATAACTTGTCATAATATTTTAAAGAAATGGTTGTCAGGTCAAAGGAAGTACTAGTAGGTCTCAATGATTCTATAGACTGATCTGCGGGTTCTATGCTTTGGTAGCATCATACTGCTGGAGATCAGCGTTCCAGGCCCCAGCTTTCCAGTCTCCATGCAGTTTGCATCTTCTCCCCATGTCCTTGTGGTGTCATGTCCCGTCCGTTCGATCCCTCTGTGTGCCACGCCCCCTCATTAACCCCGTGAGAATCCTTCTGTTTCCGGCTGTTTCTCATTCGGTGTTAATGCTTTGGTGTATTTAGTCCATCTGGTTTTAGTCTCCCGTGTTCGGTCATTGTAGTTTGTTGTGGCTTGTTCTCGTTGTTACCCTTTTTTGTTAAATAAATGCCCTCTGGAAGGGCGATAACGCCTGCAGCTGCAGTCATGGGTCGTTCCTCCCGTCGCGGCAACCATGACATGTGGGGCTATCGGAAGGTTGCCGGTTCAAGCCCAGCCTCTGGCTGTCTGTGGGCCCTTGAGCAAGGCCCTTAACCCCCAGCTCCCTGGGTGCCTTCACGGCCAAACTTACTCTCATGGAGAGCAAGGTTGGGGGAGGTGAAAAACCAATTTCCCCACGGGGATTAATAATTCTTCTTCTTCTCCATTGTCCCCCCCTACAGTCTGAAAAGGATAATTGGAGTTGCCAGATTGTCTATTTGTGTCCTGCGGCAGGCTGGTTAACTTTAACCCCACTGAACGTCTTTGGGATGTTCTACAGAAGAAGTTCAACCCACCTATCAGCAAGACCAGATCATGGCAAAAAATGAAGGCTAATAAGTGCGAATACAACGCCATGGCGACCGTGCGCCGCAATCAAAGCGGAAGGCGGTCCAATGAAATATTAGTATGTAACTTTTTTTTGGCCAGGCAGCGTATCACAAATTCAGCTTTATACAAAGTCGAAAACCATAAGCCTTGCCTATTGTGTGATGATGGGACCCTGTCGGCAGGTTGGGGTCCGGCCCCATGGTCCTTGAGCTGTTCCTCTGCTCTCCGGCTCGCTGCCCACCTCCTGCCCCCTGCATTCAGTGCGACCCCCCCGCATTCCCCCGACAGCTTCGCCCCGGCATCCGACGCAGCTGACATTTTAATGAGGCCTTCTGAGGAAATGATGCCGGAGATGTTCCTGTCTGGCGAGGCCTGTGCTCTGCCTTTTGTGCCAAGCACAGGTGTCAAAGTGCAGTAAGAAGGTGAGCGTGGCCGTCCTCGATCACAAAGACCATCTTACACTTTCTTACTGTTCGATATGTGGAACATCGGCATGTCTGAATGCGAGACGAAAGAGGTCTGGCAAAGAAGTTTGTGATATTTGCAGTTGTGCCTGAACTGTAATACGTTTGAGTATGTCATTCTTGCAAATTCCAGCTTATAAACTATACTAAGGGTGTGGGGGTAAGATCAAGGGTCCTGCCGAATGGGCCCACAGATGTGCCAAGGCCAGGCAGGAACCGGCAACCTGCCAATCACAGGCGCGGGGGCTTAGCCCACTGAGCCACAGATGGCCCCAGACGGTGCTCAGACCAGCCAGGAGCCGAGCCTAGTATCTTCTGATCCGCCACTGACCCTATATGCGCAGCTGGCTGGTTGAAACAAAACCTTGGTCTGGATTTTTTCTTTCTGGACCGGAACTATCCACCAGTGGGCAGGATGCAGTGGAGTAGGAGAAAGCTCAGCTGTGCTAACTGAGGTTGAAATGAAATGTTTTCGTTTCATGTCCCTATTGAATATTACATCACTGAGCAGACAGGACAGAGGGAAAAACAATAAGTAGAAACTGAAATATTTAATGAACATGAACTTAAATGTTTACAGTTAAATTCCATAACCAAAGAACAGAAATGTATAACTATTTCTGAGAAAGGGGAGTGCATCATTTACACAAGGCATTTGGTCAACATGTTTAGAACGTTTATTTTATTAAATGTACTTTGCAGATGCCATTCCGATGTTCCATTATGTCTCTCCAGCTGTCCTGTCGCAGTACCATCGGAGTGGAGCGGAGAGGAGACACTTCCCCTGTAAACGAGCCCGTCAGGAAATAGGCCCTTGAAAACCTCTCTTGAAGTCTCTCTTAAACTGAGTTCATCCAGTTCTCTCCACAGCTTCATTGCAGGGAGCAGCACTTCAGAGGCGTGTGACGGAGAGGCACAGAATCTGCTCCCATTCGGATTAACTGGGAGTCACAGAATAAGCCGTGTGTTTTCGAGGTCAAAGGTCACAAGTGCAAAAACGCATAGCCTGTAAATTTAGTAAGAGCCATAATGCACCAGATTTAGTACAAAAGACCCGGAAATCAGTATCTTGAAGCTGCAGGTTGTAGGGATGGAATTAAAAATCAACCCTGGACTTTGGGCTCCCATCATGGATTTTTCTGAGCGGTAAATTTTGCCAGTGAGTATGGCCAGTCCATCTTGGGTTCTTGGCATTTTCCTCTGACTATCTGATCATGGCTGCATCAGGGCTAAAACAGCACGTAAAACCCATGTTTGATTACCTATCTGTTTTTTCTTTTTTTGCTAATCTCAGTTTTAGTCTCAATTACTGAAAACTGAAAGGGTCCAAAAATTTCATCGAGCCCCGATAATTGGTGTCAAATCCAAATGATCAAGGTGGTCGGTCCTGCTCCAGGAGCTCCAGCTCCCTACAGAACTTAGGTATTAGGGAGCCCTAATTCAGCACACCTGATACAGATAATCAGGTATGTTAACATAGCTGCTCTAGTTCTGAGACGCTACTGAAGGGCCTGATTAGGGCCTGTTAAATTAAATTCGGGCTGCACCTAAGTCCTGCAGGGCAGTATGTCTCCAGCAGCAGGACTGAACAGCCCTGCAATAGATGGTTAGCAGCTTTAAGGAACATGACCTGTAATTGTTTTTAGCTTTGATGCAGAATAACACACCTAAAGTCCCTCAGAGTCGATTGTATTATTTTCTGCTTAACTTTTCTACTTGGATCTAAGGCGTTCTGCCTCTCACCAAACTGTTTTTTCCTAAATGACCTGCTAGTTGATCATACTACATCTTTTTCTAAGTAGAGGGAGATAAACTGCTCTTAAAATTGTTACTAATACACAGAGAAGTGCTTGAAATAGTTGATGCATCTCTCTCATCTGCCATAGCTACAGCACTTGCACGCGGCGAGTAAGATTATACTGCCCTCTATTGTCCAGAATCAGATTGTCAGTATAAAGGAGGAAACACAGCGGGGACGACGTGCTGCAACAAAGTATCGCTTTCTGGAAAAAGGACAGCATTCCACGAGTATAAATTAGATTATCGGTACCAGAATGTACTACAATAAGCAGAAACGCACGCAGACCGTACTATGTGAGGACCGCCCCCGAAAGAACTGAAAAGGAAACACCAATTTAGGTTCTTTGTGTTATTAAGAGTGGAGTGTGTGGAAATCATTATGGCAACACTTTATTTAAGCCCATGTTTATAGTAATTTATAAACACATTCATAACAAATAATAATGCATTAATAAAGCATTATAAACATAGCTATAAGTATTTATCAAAAGGCATAATACACGTGTATTATGCCTTATGCTTAAGAAGGTCTGATCTATAATGCATTACAGATATCTTTATAATGCATTATAATAGCATAATAATTAATGATTAATAATAGCATTAAGGATGCTTTGTACTGCATTATATAGGTATCTATAGTGCATTATAGATGAGAGCTTCATAGAGCACTCATAATGCACAATACAGATGACTATAATGCTATACCTTTTTATAAATTGTTATAGCCATGTTTACAGTACTTTACAAATGTGTTACAATGAATTATATGAACAGTTATTAGGCATTTGGAAAACGTTCTTCACAGAAAGTGTTACCGTACTGATTTCATGGACAGCACATTGCCCCCATAGCCCCTGGGCACGCTAACATTATATAATACAAAGCGATGATCGTGGCTTGTTAGGAGCAAACTGGTCAGAGTCCCAGCTGGGGTGAAAGCAGCACATTGTCCCTGTGTCCATGTTTATTGCTCAATACAGCAGAATCCCGTAATGTGCGGCACCCAAGAAAACTGAAATAATGTTACAGAGCTGAGATCAATAGATAAATAGATGCATTTTGCACTAAATGTATACCTAGCACATTTACGCACTGAAGCCAGGAGCTCAGAGCGATATACCTAGCACATTTATACACCGAAGCCAGGAGCTCAGAACGATATACCTAGCACATTTATACACCGAAGCCAGGAGCTCAGAGCGATATACCTAGCACATTTATGCACCGAAGCCAGGAGCTTAGAGCGATATACCTACCATATTTATGCACCGAAGCCAGGACCTCAAAACAATATACCTATCACATTTATGCACCAAAGCATGGGGGGGGGGGCTCCTGGTGAACAGTCTTACCATGATGTGGAAAAAAAGGTGTCGCTCAGGCTGGGGGTGCTGGGCGGTGTGGGGAGGTGGCACTGAATCTAGTAAGATGGTAATTTTAAGAGGGATGCCCAAGGCCCATGTTTTCTCTGTTATGAGGCATCCCTGAGTTCTTACAGGGGGGGTTCCACGCCCACCTATATTTCACTCCTCGATTCCAACGCTGACTCCTAGTAACACAACAGCTGATGGAGGAGCTTTCATCTGCTAAGAAATGGTATTAGTGACTGCACGCCGTCTCCACATCGTAGGTCGTTGTGGTTTGATTACGATGTTCTCCGTCTTCTGCATGCTGCAGGCCGCGATCCCCGCTGAGCTCCCCGCTAATTCTACATTCTGTCTGCTTTACTTGAACAGCAGTTGCAAGCAAAATTTCAACGTGTTTTTCTTTTTAACATTGTGTTCCCATTTAGAGGCCCCAGAAGCTGACGACATGGGGGGGGGGGCGGCTGCCACTCCCGCCATCAAGGCCCAGCTGCAGCGCTGGCCCACATTAGCACATGGTTGGCCGAGCTCAGAAGGTCAATGACCCCATTGTTTTTCAAAGGGGTTTTAATAAACATCAGATTTAATAATTTATAAAAAAATTATCCCCCCCCCCCCCCAAGTGAGTTCTGTGAATCACTTCTCCTAACTAATTCTACCATTACTATGCATTGAATTCATACTCATTTTCCGTGGCTCTATCAGCTCCTGACATTTAGTCATTTAGCACATATTGTTACCGGAATCACAGAAAAACAACATAAAAGGTAGTTTTTCCATCTCCATAAGGGAACTGGCTCCACATGTGAGCTCCGCTGGACTGAGTAGAATCAATGAAAAGTCATTACAGTACATAAACAGCATGAATAAGTCATGACTCTTATAGACCTACTTACTTTTGACCAGAAGAAAGCATTCTGCTTCAGAATGTGATAGTGGTCCATGTTTTACCCATTTGATCACCTGGTAAATGAGATAATGACTGCATTGCCTTAACTTTAAATTTGTGTTTATTCTATGATTTCTGTGCGGAATCTGGTGTAGAGCTGATGCATCAATGGACCAAAGGGACATTGAGGGATCTAATATTGTCACCCTGTGACATCATCACCATTACTTGGCCTTGACTCAAGGAAAAATAACCTGCAGGTTTTCATGAGACGTTTCAGAAATTCTCTCCAAGGCCCCATATTGCGTTCAGATCCATCAGTGTCCAAATGAGGCAAAGACAGCTGCCCCCCCGCACTGAACTCCCCCATTACTGCATTAATCACTGGTTCTTTGTTAATTACCTGAGACAAAACAGGAGTTGACTGAGAAGCCGCACTGATGAGCAGTTAATATGAAAATATTGTGAGCTTGCAATTACAGTATACTATGGAAACCTGGAATGGCTCCTCCGCGAGAGGGTAATGCTGATAATAACAGGCACTGAGAATGATACAGGGAGAGGAGGTGACGAAATGACACTGAATGTGCAGACAGAGAGAAGGAGTGAGAGGGAGCGCGAGTCAGGGAGGGGAGAGACAGGCCTCTAACCGGACCTTTCCACAGGGTCCGTTGGTCTATTTTTCTTCATAAAGGCAGGTGGCCTCTGTTAAGCAGCAAAATAAGTAAAAATAAGATAAAGATAAGATGAGTCCCAGCCTTATCTGTCAGTTCCCTGTTTGGCCAGCTGGTGGCGCTGGCCGTCCCGTTCTGTGTCCAACTAATCCCTCTCGGTTTAGCCCCCTAGTGTGTTTCCCTGCTCCCTGGGCTTCCATGCGACTGAAAGGGCTGAGCCTACAGCTAAGATCTGTACCTCCTTACTCATGCTGGACATTTCTTATTTTGTTTACCCTTGTTTATTATGTTTCTGAGTTTTTCATATGGATGCTTGTTTTGTTCCTTTTCTATTTATCCCTGCCTGTATCTGGTTTATTGCAATGTTCTAAAAGCCTTGCGAGTGCTTACTGTGTTTGGTGTCTGCTCCGCAGTGACTCACTTGTTTCTTGTACTCCGAGTCCTTAGTGTTTTGGTTGGTCTGGTTACAGCTCACACCTGTCCCATGCTGAAGCCCTCATTATTTTTGTTTATATGTGTTTGCTCCCAGCTTTGTCCCTGAATTCCTTTCTTGTGCACATTTCCCCCCTTTTGCCCCCCCTGTTAGTTATTGCCCACTTAGTGCTATTTTACTCTAGCTGCCTTGGTTTGACGCCTTATCACCTTATAGTAAAAGGCCTTAAGGCAATAAAGTAATACAACCCCATACAATTTGTTACGACTAACAGGATTGTTCAACATTGCAAAATGTTCCAGCTTCCATATGTAGCCACCAGGAATGCTTCTCTAGGAGTCCTGAAGGAGTTCTGGGCACAAGTTGGCTACCTGACTCTTACTCTTTGATCCAACTCACCCCAAACCACATGTACAGGGTTCAGGCCGGAGGCTGAGGGGGCCAGGTCATCTGTCACGGCGCTCCATCTCTTCCCTTCTTCACAAGATAGTACAGTACTCGGTTAGCCTTGAGCTGTACTTAGGGTCGTTATCTTGTTGAAAAATAAATGATTTTCAGATTTAAAAGGACTAATTAATACTTAAATACAGTTTATCCAGATGCTATGGTTTTTGTAGATTATTTGTGTAATTAAGGAAGGTAATGTTCTTTCACAACAAAGAATTAGCTGCCAGTATGAATGTATTAGTATGTGACAGGAATATGAATATTAATGTATATAATATGAATACCCAGTTATACTGTTTGTGCTGCAGGAAATCCTGATAAAAACCTCTTTGATTTTCAACATTCATTCAATGAATCACATTAGAACATGTTTTGAAGATTTTAGATGCATTTTTAAGAGGGGGGCTGAAAGACTAATTATAGTTGAATGAATTTGCTCTATAAAAAGTATTTTGCTCTGTAGTTCAAATGACTGGTAGTATTTTCCCATCTACCAAGTCAATACTTAGAAAAAAATGGCACAAAAGTTACAAAACTTATGAAAATTAATTATGAATTACATTTATTTAGTAAAGTATTGTGAAAATCGCTATACCATTGGCTAATATTAAAAAAATAATAATACAACACAAAATAATACAAAATATGGCCTCTGTTGGTTATATTTAAAAAATTATATTGACTTCATTACAAATATACCAGAAAAAGCTGCCATGCATATTTCTAAAACCATTATAATTACTGGCAGTAAAGAGAAGTTGATAAATTTATAAAGTACCATTCAAAGAGACCTGAGTATCAAACGCTCAGGGCTTCCTGTATATAAAAGTCACGGCTAAGAAGGATCAATAGAAAGTCATTACTAAACATGAAAATCAGAGATGCATGAATAAATCATGAATCTAATAAATCTACTTTTCACTATGACCAAAGGGGAAAGACGCTCAACTCCAGAAGGCAATCATATTTATTTTTCAGTTTGAAAAGGTACACCTTAATGAAACTGAATAAGGTCATGCTCTGCGACATCTCCTCTTAACCCATAATCATTAGCTATAGATGCATCTTCATAACGTTCGGTAAAATGTTTTTGAGATTCTCTTCAAGACGCCAGGTTGTTTTCAAAATCATCCAAGCAATGATAAAAAATGATTTTAAAAAGCAGTACAAGAAAAGTTTGTGTCGATTTGAAGAAATAAATAAAATCTCTGATAAATTTAGGGGAAAAATCTTCTAATCTCTTTTTTATGTATTATATTAAAGAGGTTCATTACGGAACATGCTTTGCAGCGTTATGAGTGTGTTATGTGTTGTGTGTCGCCATCTTGTGGTTGCTTCTTATCATTGCAAATCTGAATAAATCAAACCTGGAAAACAGTTATTACTGTGAGAATATTGCTTGTCATGTGTCTCCAAAGCATATATTTCGGAATGAGCGAAATTACGACAAGTATGATAATTATTCAGAGTGAAACATGTTATATAAAGAAAACTATAATGTCACTGAAACCAAGAGAAGTACGTCTGACACCCCTGTCATATTACAATAGGAAAAATACACATCCAGCTGTAATCTATCAGCCACTGTTCCCTCCTTATCAGGACAGAGACTCACTGTAGCCTCCTCTTCTACACATCCGATTGAAAAGTACAGACAGAGACCTGAGTCACACCTGTACAGTAAGCATTAATATCTGGGATCACGTTATAAATTCATGTACTGCCATAAGCTAGAAAAAAGACATATTTGCTTCATGATGCTTTTTGTTTCTAAGTGAAGAGCAAAGAAAACAAGGAAAATAAAACATTATGATCATAGTGTAAATCAAGGGAGGAATATCCATCCATCCATCATCAATCCATCATCTATCCATCCATCTATCCATCCATCCATCCATCCATCCATCCATCATCTATCCATCCATACATCCATCCATCCATCCATCCATCATCCATCCATCCATCCATCCATCCATCCATCATCTATCCATCCATACATCCATCCATCCATCCATTCTGTTCAGGGTTGCAGGGGGTCCGGAGCCTATGGGCACACGACGGGAATAACCCTGGATGGGGAGGTGGGGGAGGGGGGGCACATTCATACTTATGGGCAGTTTGGTAACTCCAATTAGCCTCAACATGCTTTTGGACTGTGGGTGGCTGGGGGGGGGGGCAACTTCTAACTGTTTATCCTGGTCAGGGTTGCAGAGGTGTATGCATAAGCTGCATGACTTTTCCACGTGGATCAGAAATATTAGCTCGATGGCCCGAATAGCCTCCTCTTGTTTCTTATGTTCTTATTACTAAATTCATCTACTGAACACTGACAATGGCCTAAATGCTGCTTTTCAATGGTAGACATGCTTCCCCTGCCAGTTATCAAATATCTTTTGAAACTGCAACATCCATTCCTGCCTTTCCGGCACATTATAATGTGTGGAGGTACCGTTTCAGATTGAGCTGCTGAGCTTGGGTTTTTTGGTGTCCGCTAGATGGCAGGCGGAGCCTACAGAAGCCACTGTGCAATTCCAGCTTAAGCTCATCTAATTATGCCTTTGTCTACAGAGACCTGCCTTTGAGAGTCGCCTTAAGGACTCCAGCACCTGCCAGTCCGCCCAGCGCACAATAAGCAGCCACTTCCCAGAATTCCCTGCAAAGTGGAACACCACGCACATTCTGAAGACAAATGCTTTATAGATGGCGGAATCTGTAGCACTCCATGTGCAACGGAATACTCAAGCCTAAAGCTTGTCAGTGATCTTGACGCCTGTCTCCAGCTTTCTGCTCTGTCTCACGTCATCTCACTCATTCCCTTGATGGCCTCTATGGTGAACAAAGCACTGATACTCTTTTATTTTCATGGACTCCAATGGCTAAATACTTAATAATGCTAAACAATATATATGTGTATACATGTACCCCTCTCCTGCCCCAAAGCCCCACGTTCGACGTACAATCTTACAGACCGAACACACAGAATGCCCATCGCTTTGCTATTGTATTTGGATAGGGTGCCTTGTCATTTGTCTACGAGTAGCATAATAAAATCAGTGCCCAAAGTACATTAAAATGGAAGACAGCGTTGAGGTGACTCCAGCTCCTAATTAAAAACAGATGTGTCCATTTAATATTCTTAATACTGCAAGGGAGAGAGACAATCACTGCAGAAACATCTATTTTGCTTCATTAAATTGAGAGGCTCAATCACGATGAGGAGGAAAATAATGAATTAAGACAGGCATGTTTACAGGGTTGTTTAAATAGTATTTGCCAAAAGGAAAAGAAGTAAATGTCTGGTATTTCTAGTCAATAAGCCACAATCCCAAGGTAAATGAAGCCGCATTATGAATGACATGCACAGCTAACACCAGCATTTCTGCGAAAACGTAGGAGAGAATTCTAATGTATAAAATCAGTACATTACCCTCAGATGATGCTAGGATGAGCAACCAGAAATATATAGATATGCAGGTCTGACAAACATGCTACATGCCCAAAGGGCTGTAATAAACAAGTGGGCTGGAAGATGGATGGATGGGTGGATATTCATGGTGAAATTCAGAAACCCGCATCACATTGCATGAACTTCTAGGAATGTTTATTAGGGAGGTTTATGTAGAGTTAAATCAATTGCAGATACAGGATCCAACATTTATTGATGCAGGCCTGTGAAATGGTACAAGACTGTCCACAATCTCCATGGAGCACATTTGCCAGTGGTTAACCTGCTGGTTAAACCTCACTTTAGTTAAGCTTTTGGCTGACCTTTGCTGCAGTTGCTGGCACTGAGAAGATCTGACTGAGGTCGACTTCTCCAGAAAGGCTCCCAGAAGGACAAAGGAAGGTGGAAGGTGGACACCACCTTGGGGCTTCACTCTGCGTATCTACATGGGACTGACCTATATTATCTTCAGACTTTGGGCCATGATCCACGCCATACGCATGATATCATTCTGGTTATCTTAAACGCAAAAGAAGGAACCCAATATAAAAAAGTAACCTAAAGAAATCTTACAACTGGGAGTTGGTAAATGACATTATGTTTTTCTGTTCGTTATCACATTTGAGGTGTGAACGTTATCACCAGCTGACACACCCCCAGAAGCCCTGCCTCTCTGTGTCAAAGGAGTTGGACACACCTCCGCGGCCTGCAAAGAGCATCCGCGGCCGCATCACAGCTTATGCTGCGCTTACGCGGGTCCGACGGTGGCAACTCGCTCCTTCCTTAGCTTCTGCTGATCATTCTTGGTCATGGTTACTTTTCTGAGCCTACCTTCCAAACTCAGTGTGTTTATCTTAATCTGCAAC
>JAODKN010000134.1:17412181-17422976 GCA_026774425.1 Petrocephalus zakoni | reverse complement strand
CGATGAGACACAGCCGGTAAAACACTAGGATTCTCACGAGGGCAAGGAGGGGGCGTGGCACACAGGAGGATCGAACGTGCAGGGCGTGACATTATTAAAATGCCAATGAATTTACATATTTAACAAAAATATGGATAAAAACAAAACTAGAATATAAAAAAATATTCAGCACAATCAGTTAATATCGACTGCTGCCAGTATTATTTATTAAAAAAACTGCTTGTGACTATTAGATATGTTAAAACTATTAAATGTAACAACTTTCTCAAAGAATTTACTTTTTTGTCGTCAAAGTAAATGATTTTGTAACTTGGACAGTATCGTAATGAACACATGAAACCTGATTTCCTTAACATTGTTTTAGTTCTAGTTCGTTATAGCTTTTGTAAAGGCGGCATAGTAATTTAATCCAACTTCAATACAAGCTACTCAGGAACAAAAAAATGCAGTGTGCCAACCATTTCCTACTGTGCCCATGTTACTCAGCCCAGAGTTAGTCACCTGAGTAAAACAGAGACCTTTATCCCAAGAGAGCTGACATACTATAGCGGATTATTTTTTTTTAGTAAACCTACCATCTGGAGCCATTGATTCAAAACTTAAACTGTACATACATAATGTATTCCTTAACTAAAGGAAACTTAAGCAAGACAACACAAGACAACGAAAGTGGTGTTATATTTTAATTAGGAACCACAATAACACATCAGCAGAGTGATGTAAAAGTGAAATTTTCACTACAATTCCCTATTCGCTAAGCGAGCTTAAAAAATATATGTTTTTGTATCAGCCAAAAAAAACACTTTTTTTTTGTCCCAAAAACTGAAATCATAGCTCCCACGTTCCCTACATGCATCTGTGTTGAAAAAAAACAGACATGTTAGTGAGGTAAGAAACAACCAAAGGCCAAGCACTTGGGCATTCCTTACCAATCAAGTCGCAATTAAGGGCGCCTGGCACTGACAGAATCGCATTCCCGACACTGGGCAAGAAAGTTACACCTTGCTTACTTACACCACGCTTATGGAGAAAGTTTATGGCTCTATATTGTTCCTCAAGACATAACCCAGCATAAACAGAGGTACGACTTTGTCCTTGACTCTGCCACAACTCTGAGTGCCTTCAGTTAACTCGGGGGAGAAGCTGCATTGTGTATAATATTCACACTTAAGATGAAACAAAGTGCAGAAATCCTTTTCTGTCAGGAAAAAGTGCTCCGTAGCCTGCAGGTGCAGCAAAACATCTGGTTAGGCAGGAAGGAGTGGGTGCGGAGGACTCTTAAGATGACAAGTTTTAATTGGGCTGCCTGTGTGTATTTGTGTCTGTGTGTGTGTGTGCGTACGCACGTGCCTGCGTGTGTGCACGCACATGTGTGCATGCGTGTGCGGCAGGGAGAGCGGTACCACGGCAGTAATTAACACTAATAAACATTATCTGCTAAATCCCATCCTGAGGACATCACGCTAGCATTACGCTTTCCGGAGACTCGAGGTCAGCTCAGCAAATACGCTATTGTGTGATGGCTGCAGGGATAAATAGTGCAAAGGAAAGATTTTGGGTTATGTTTGACTTCACTATTGGGCACCATGGAAGGGCGAGAGTGCTGTCATCTACCAGATGTGTATACATTTTAATTTAACAAAAAAAGTAGTCAAGATGTTATCAAAGAACTGTATCGATCAGAGTTAGCCTGTTTTTCATTTACAGTAGATACATGTAATGAAAATAAAATAAGATTATATAAGATTAATTAAAACTTTACTGATCCAGTGAAGAGGATTTTTTTGTTGCTCAGCAGTATCCAAAACTAAATCCCAAGGAAATAAAAAATTTAAAAAGTTTATGGTATGTGTAGCGTATTAATTTTCAACTGCTGATGACTGGTACATTATAATTCTGAATGTGACTATGTGGTGGCCGTAGTGACTGAGTAAGTGCAGTAGGCTTGCCATGCACTCTTTCCCCTAGAATGGTAGGTCTTTAATGTTTTGGTAGCAGACATTAAAAGGATCTACAGGGGTCCAATGAAAACCTACGAAGTTTCAAATCCCTACCTCATATCAGCAGTTACTTACAGTGAAAGCACTGATTTAAACAGACTGCTAGGTAGCTTCTGATTCATTGCATTAAATAAGGTAACCTAGATAAATAACACAATATAGTCGACAAAGATGTAAAAATGCAAATTTGAGCGCCATTTTATCACCTGTCTTAAGTAGCGTTCCTGTTGTTAGACTTGGCAGGCTTTCATAACAGTGTCAGGATTAATGGTTTGGTTTGCTGCTTTGTTTTTTTTTTCCATTTTGTTAAATTAGATTTAATCAGTGTGTTCACTCTGACAAAACAAGAGAGGTGCTTAAGATTGGCAAGCATAAACCCACTGAACACCCAGATAAAGCAGCTAAGGTCTGTTGATAATGCTGATAAAATTCACAATGGAGAAATTAGCACAGATTCGATGAATCAGTCACCTTGTGCATTACCGGCACTGATAACATTAAGAATAAATCTTCTACAATCAAATTAAATTTGCACAACTTGAGATAGATGGTATGGATTTTGTATTGCCCCCCTTGACACTGAAAATGTTTCAAAAAGCTATTCATTCATCCATCCATCCATCCATCCATCCATCCATCCATCCATCCAATGCAGGGTCCATCCCCAAAGGCATAGCACACAAAACAGAGGCCAGACAGCATGTTGCCTTTGTTTTTATTAATGTGATCGTATTTGAACTACACCGATCCATATCCAGCCATAACACTAAAAACACCTGCCTAGTACTGTGTAGGTCTCCCTTCTGCTACCAAAACATGCATGGATTCCATAAGACCTAATTCTCAAACTTTGTTTTTAAATCTAGGAAAACATGTTTAGCCTCCATACACAGGTCATGATATTGTTTCCCTCGAATGCATTCTACAAGTATGACAAAAATTGCTAGTGTTGATTATGATAAACATATTTTAACAAGGTTTCACTCCTTTACGTTCAACAACACTTTTTTTACTAAGTTTATCAAATTTCTCTCTAAATAGTCAATGTTTATAAACAAAAACTAAATCTAAAACCGAAATCTAAAAATTTGGCAAATGGCTCTAAAATCCGAAGGCTGGTAATTATTAAAAGTACTCTTAATAACTGAAAAGACGGTAGGTATAAGGTATAAGCCTTCAACCAAACAAATATGGCAAATTATAATATTTTTAACAATATTTTAAAATTAAGTGAAACAAGTAACTATGGCCTTGTCCATACATACATGGGTGATTTTAAAAACAGTGCTTTTTCTATGCGTTTTGGCCTTTCATCCACACACATATGACGTTTTAGGTAATTGAAAATGGAGCTTTTGTAAAACTCCGTCCAGGGTGAAGATTTTCAGAAACTGTTTTCAGTGTGTGGTCAGGGAAAACTGAGTATTTGCCTTGTAAAGCCAGGGTGTGGCCCATTACCTACTTCAGCAGAACTGGTAATAAGGCTTCTGATTGGCTGAAAAGGCTTTGCAGATAGTTATGTTGCTGGTTGAGGGTTTCACATACGCCTGACAGTGCTTTTTGAGGGTTTTCATGTGGACAAGATATTTTTTAATGACACTGTTTTGAAGAATACATTGCGAGCCTCCCTTTGGTCCTTGCTGGGGCCCCCTAGTGCCCCCCCCCCACACTGTCCTGTGGTATCTGGCAGCAGATCATTTAAGTCCAGTAAGTTGTGAGGTGGGGCCTCCATGGATCTCGTTTGTCCAGCACATCACACAGATTGTCAATCAGATTGAGATCTGGGGAATTTTCAGACCAAGGCAACACCTTGAAGTCTTTTTCATGTTCCTCAAACCAAACCTGAGCAGTCTTTGCATTGTGGCAGTGCACGTTGTCCTGCTGAAAGAGGGCTATGCCATTGGGGAGTACCGCTGCTGGGCCCAGATCAGACAGGCTAGCCTTCACTCCTCACGCATATCAGTGAGCCTTGGGCGCCCATGACTTTATCGTCGGCTCACTGGTTGGTCATCCTTAAACCACTTTGGTAGGTACTGAGCATTGCATACCAGGAACACCCCAAAACACTCAACTGTCTAGCCATCACTATTTGGTCCCTGTTAAAGTCACTCAGATCCATACGTTTGCCCATTTTTCCTGCTTCCAACACATCAACTACAAAAACTGACTGCTCACTTGCCTACTATATGATGACATCCTTGATAGGTGCCTTTGTAAGGACATAATAAATGTTATTCATTTCATCAGTGGTTTTAATGTTGTGGCTGACTGGTGTATGGGACCACACATTTGTCAGTTTTAATAATTTCAACAGGAAACGGCATGTAAATCAGCAATTTTTCAGAATCCCTGCCTTAAACAGTGCCTGCATGTAAGAATGAGGGTGACGCAGGAAATGAAGACAATTCCCTTTGTAGTCACTTAACTACACTTAAATGCAAATGCAAATGGAAACCGAACGGCTCATTCATTATTACTTCGATTGTAGTGACAAATCTTTTCCCGCCATTTTGGAGGCAATGAATTCCATACCGCAGGCAATAAAATCAATCAGAGAGGAGAGCAGTACGTTCAATCAACCGGGGACGAGACAAACCAAACCAAACACAAAACCATTTCCTGCAACTTGTTGAACAACTTGCTGGAGTTGCCAATAAAACATCCCCATAGGTCCCCTGTATCACTCCAGCTCCTTGTGTTTTAAAGCTTTTCTGGAAGGAGAGGGGTGGGGTGGTGGGGGGCATGCACATGTAGATGAAGTGAGTAATTATGATCAGGGGAGGGAAGCACTTCATCACCGTGGTTTCCATCTGCGACCCGACAGCCCATAATTCCAGGCATCTGCTTTCATTTGTAAAGTGCTCGCTTAGGCTCTGGCTCGGTGTCTCTGCCTCCTCTCGCCCTGCCTCCTAGCTGCCCGCCCGCTCTCACCTGGGCGCCTTTTATCGCTTTCCTGTGCTCATGTCCTCATTTATAGTTCCACGGTGTATTTTCCCAGATAGAGCTGTATTCCTTATCGTGTAAATCAATATTAAATGTACCTCATTACCACATAGCACGCTCTACTCTGGATTTTGAAATATATTACTGGATATAACTGATTGGACAGCCTTTATTTCTTATATATTGGCCCATGTTTTTAAATTTTGGGAGATAAATTTGGTAAAACTTTCTATGGAGCCCTTATTAATAAAGCCTAATAACTGTTCTTATAATTCATTGTAACATATTCATAAAGTATTATAAACCGGTATAACTTTTTTTTATAAAAAGACATAACACACTATAGCCATGTTTATATGCTTCATGAATGCATTATTATTTGTTAGGAGTGTGTTTATAAATTACTAAAAAGCATGGCCTTAAGTAAAGTGTTAGCACAGATTTCTGTATTTCAGTCTAAAGCTCTCCTCTCATATTTAGACCAAACCTCACCTCTAATGAACTTGCTTTCCCAGATGGTGTATGTATAATCCCTACTGACATGTCAATGATTAATTGTCCCTAGAAAGAAATTTCAAGGAGAAATCAGAACAAAGCTCTCCGCCTGAATTTAAGTTAGGAGTTTAGGTTGGAGTGTTATTTTGTTGTTTTTATTTTCAATATTAATTCTAATGTATGGGGCTACAGTACTAACCACAGTGCCACCATGCCACCTGTGTTTACCTTGAAAATGTAAAATAAGTATCTGTAAATCTGTAAATCAATGTATGTGTAAATCAATGTATGTGTAAATCAATGTATGTGTTGGTGTTATGACCCTAAGGGGTGGCTTGGGTCAGTAATGGGTGGTTGTCTACCAGTATGACAGGAACTAATTAAGCTTTTACACAGAATGAAAAGGATACTCTACGATAATGCCTTTGTACGACAAAAATATACTTGATTGTCGCTTCCAGAAGAGCAAAATGTTTAAGTGCAAAGATGTACACGATACATATACACATATATACAATATATTTAATGATTATACTCTTCTAAGTCAGCACTGAAGAATTTAAAATGCACTGCAGGGAGATCAATCCAACGCTTAGTAAGGGGGTCACCTCCTCTCTTGACCTTTGACCTGTGGGTGGTGGACCTACCTGACCTTTAACCCCGTGGATAGCCTCGGCGGCTTGATCTATTAATTGCTTGGGGGCAATGCGGAAAATGTAATAACATTAAAAGTCATTGCTTCTTTAATTAAAGGATTGTTTTAACAGCACAGCATATTAACACTAATGTTATTAATGGGCTGCGGGAGGCAGCCGAAGTAATCGGAGGAGACTGTGACTAACGCCACACACACAGAGCAGCGGCAACGCAACTGTGCATTTAAAGTGAATGAATCACACAACTTACTGAAACTGCATAGCCATTTAAACAAAACTACAGGCAATGGAAATGTTTGCACCTCCTAGATATAAACAACTGTACATATATATGATTTGTTTAAATCATATATATGATATATATATTGTTTACAAACAATATGTTGTTTATGACTGCAGGGACGTACACAACTAAGTATTTCATTGTACTTGTACAAATGACAATCCATTTTTTTTTTGTCCTAATCATGGTGGGGGTTCGAGAGTCTATCCTGGAGCCTCGGAATGCAAGGCCGGGAATAACCCAGGATGGCAGAACACACTCACACACTCTCACACACTGTCACACATGCTTACCTACAGGCAATTTGGTAACTCTAACTGGACTGTGGGGGGAGACTGGAGTACCCAGAAAAAAACCCAACAACAACATGGGGAGAGAATGCA
Source organism: Petrocephalus zakoni (assembly GCA_026774425.1). Lineage (NCBI taxonomy): Eukaryota > Metazoa > Chordata > Actinopteri > Osteoglossiformes > Mormyridae > Petrocephalus > Petrocephalus zakoni. Next base: position 17,416,216 of record JAODKN010000134.1, on the reverse strand, counting down.
AACACACACACACACACACACACACACACACATTTGGAGCCATGCTTAAGTTCTGTAGTTAAAAATAAAGTTGCCTACTGTAAGAAGCTTTAATTAGCTTAGCAAAGCGGTTATGTTTATCTGCGACTGTGACTTTCTCACATGATCGTCACGATCCCACGTGAATTTCCCACCTACCAATGACATTAAACCTGCGCTGAAGGGTTGCTAACTTTGTGTTGTCTCATCCATATATACAGTAAACCAGCAGGCACAGGCCGTCCAATTTATCTGCGAGTTTAACAGCAAAAGCAGATTAGCGAGGCTGACCAGGAAATCTTACCACAGGAACTGGGTTTTCAGCAAGCTCCAGGAATTTGTTTTGGAAGAATTCCTGGCGAGGATTATGCGGCTACACTGTATCTATCCCTTCATCCATCTCCCAAGCGCTTATTCTGGTCTGGGTCACCGGGGGCCTGGAGCCCATCCCAGGCAGCACAGAGTACTAGGCAGGGGGGTTCACCCTGGACGGGACGCCAGTGCATCACAGGGCACGTGCACACATTCATTCAATCATACAGTACGGGCAATTTGGAGACACCAATTAGCCTAACTGCTTGTCACTGGAAGGAAACCAGAGTACCCGAGGAAATAGGGAGAACAGGAAACTCCATAAAACGACAGAGAGAGCGAGCGAGAGAGAGAGAGAAAGAGACAGAGAAAGAGAGTGAGCGAGAGATGGAGAGGGGGGGGGGGGAGAAAGGAGGTGGCTGGCGACAGTCCTGCTCACTGTGTCACCATGATACCCTGAACTGTATCACAAATCACCAGAATTATCATATCACCAAATACACACATTTTTCTCCCATCAGAGAAAAAGTCATGGTCAAAAGTGGCAGTATTCACTTTTGTTTAGTGCAGGAACAATCAAATAATTAATCTGCAAGTGCATGCCTGAAATATCCTCGCCACCGAGCTGCCTCAACATCACAGAGGAGCCACACCAGTCAGAGCTGTCGTCAGTTAGCCTCTAGCATTCTGTAGGTAATGAATACATCATTTAAGAGTATTTGGACCTTTATGCTTCTCTCCGTGCAAAGCACAGAGATACACTAGTGATCACCTCTATAAACAGAACCCTCTCTGCCGTCTGATTCAACAATGCTGTCACAATGAAATACTAGTGCAAACACACATCCGCCCTCCGCGGCACATTCAGACTGAGAAATGTAACGTGACCACGGAACGTTCACGAGAGCGTATATCCCTGAATGTATTACTCTGCCTGCATTTACCCTGTTGCATCAGGCCCTGTGACACCTACGTCCCTTCGGATGGCTACAGTTTGGACGAATCCCCCACGGCCTGAGAAACAATTATCTCTCCCGGCTTTAAATTATTTATTTTTGTTCAGTTTATGGTGCGAAAGCAGCTGCTTTTTCGCGGGCTGGCGAGAGAGCGAGCCATCCGGCGCACCCTTCGGCAGCGTCACCAGCTGCTAACCTGCTTATTTTTCCGAGGAATTCCAGTCAGTCATTCGGAAACACAGAAATTCACGGTAAACAATGCTATGCGAGATATTAAAAAGACACCCGACTCCCTAGTAGAATCTAATTCATTTTTGAGGTGTCAGATGGGACTCAGAGATGGGTAATTGTGAATAGGGACGTCTGTGAGAGCTACCACTGAGTGCTGAAATTGGAATCAGTTGTTAGTTACCAGATTATTTCCCTTTTTTTAATCACGATATAATTTTAAACAGCTGACGGTTTTTGCGTGTTCTTGTGGTTACTGCGTTCTTTACTGCGTTCTTTACTGCGTCGTTTGTGGATACCTACAATGACGGAATAGGGAAGCTGTGTAATACCAAAAATAACAATATCTTTTCAGTGACCGTAAATAGATGGATGGGTATCAACACCAAATGCAAACCACTTAAAAAACAAACAAACAAACAAACAAACAAAGTAGTATTGTTATTTTTTATATTGTAAACCCTGAGTTGGATGAACTCTTTATCTGCATTGCTTTAGGTGGTCTTTCATGTGTTCATAAAATAATTATTAGTGGGGTTTTAGAGACCTTCATAAATTTATGCATAACAGCCCATGAAAGTGGCCCCCAGATGAGTCCCTTCACCATGGCAAAGAAGGACTGCTGCATTAAGCACTCTGTTAGCAATTAATCTGCAGAAGGCAAAGTGTTAAGCATCCTCAGACCATTAAAACTAACCTGTGGGGGTTGCTGCGCCCTCATTTATCTGCACGTGAGCCTCATTCCACCCCAGGTAGGAACCAGGTTTCCTCTGACAAAAACTTAGTCGTTAATTATCCGGTACATTTCCACAGCTATAAACAACATAAATGGGGAAATACAGAAATCTTAATGGTGCTGGATGGAAACGAGGATGGGGAAAAACGGAGGAGATGTGGGCCATAGGTTTCTATAAGTGTTTCTACCAGGCTTTTTTTGGCTTTGAAGAAGTGGTGGAGAAGCCCAAAGTCTTCCCTGTTTGTATTTATTCTGACTATCATGGCAAGCTATGAGAACTTGATTAATAACATAGAAGATATTGTTGTGGCAATTAGCCATATGGTAGGGGGGCTCTTCTCCGCCACGAATTTGCCATTAGCATCTACTTCTGTTTGTCAGAGCCACGCATCCGTGACAAGCCGAGGTTCTGCTCACCTTGCTCTCGCCCAAGTGAGACACACTGAAGAAATATTTATTCCTCTGAGCTCTTCGCCTCAGTTAATTTTTCATGCCGCATCCGGTCTGACTAGGGACAAGTGTCATGTTCGTCTGGGACGACTCATCAAACCCTGATGCTCTGAGGCCCATGTGCCCAGAGCATTACTTGCCTCAGCCCATGGTGCATTTGGCCAGTAGGTTTAGCATATCGTTACTTTCTTGGACCCTATGGTAAGGCTTGTGCCAAATTCCCTCCCATCAGCACGTGCCCGAAATGTCTCGTTCAGAAGGCGCGATAAGTGCAGATTTACCGCAGAAAACTGAAACATAAAGAGCCGAAGAATAAAAATGTATTACATCAGAATCAGAATCAGGTTTATTGGCCAAGTGTGTGTGTGGCACACATAAGGAATTTGCTTCTGGCAGTTGGTGTGTCTCCGGTACTTTACAATACAACAGAACAAAACAGTACAGGTTAGATACAATATAAAGACATCTTATTTACAGACAGTGTACATAAATTGCAAACAATATACAATGTGCAAAGTGTATGGGATGTCTTAGATTCAGGTCAATGGTGATGTGAGTGGCAGTCAGGGAAGCAGGTGTAGGTTGGTGTTGCAGGTCAGATGTTTGTTAGGGTGGATAGGTGGATAGGTATTTGATAATTCAGAAACTGTGCAAGAACCTTCAACAACAAGAGACAAGACAAACCATCCATCCATCCATCCAGGTCAGACTGCAGGTCTTTCAACTGCAAGAGGAAACTGGGGTACTTGGAGGTTCATGGGACACGAGAAGCACATGCAAACTATACACATCCGCACACACACACACACACACACACACACAGAGGAGGCTGAATTCAAACCTCCAACCCTGGAGGCGTGAGCCACCCTGCAGCTAATAATCTCTATATAATATCTCATTATTGAAGTCTAAATGATTTATTGTGTTTTACTGATGATGTATTGTATTGTGTTGCCCAGTGTTTGCTATGGCATTTTATAACAGTTTATAACCCCCAATACCGGTCAGCAGCTGGTAGAGCTGATTAGAGTCACCTTCTGCTGGTCAGGGCAGGCCCAAGCTGCAGCAGGTATTAATGGCCAAAACATCCCACAGCTGAGGCCTTTATTATAAGCCAGCCTGATGGAGCATAAGCCCCATTGCTGAGACAGACACAAGGTGCACATACAAGGAAACCACAGTGACTCAGGAGAACTTACTGTTTTGTATGTTTGTGTTTCTGTGCTCTTTCACACGCATGAAGCTGTAAAGCATATACACTCACCTAAAGGATTATTAGGAACACCATACTAATACGGTGTTTGACCCCCTTTTGCCTTCAGAACTGCCTTAATT
>JAODKN010000134.1:17393483-17407525 GCA_026774425.1 Petrocephalus zakoni | reverse complement strand
CTAACTAATGAAGTTCCTGCAAAGAATACATGAATCGTCATAATTGATTAATGATGAAGTAACACATAGTTAATGGTAATTAATGCATTTACTAAGCATGTATTACTGCATTATTTGTGGCCCCTCAAGAAAAGTGTTACCTACATCTCTGCTACGAATGTACACTTCAAATTTGTTTCTAGGACATACTGCTCTTGTACAATTGCATCAAAAGTGGCAGAAGTGAGCTGTTACCCCATGGGTGGGGTTACTTGTAACACTTGCTAGGAAAGTCTGTTTGAATGCAACTGATTGAAAACAAGTCTGTATATATACTATAGGAGGATACTGTTTATGGATCTATTCATCTAAACACATTCATGAGTCCAGGGGCATCAGAAGCATTTTGAATGTGTGTGTGTGTGGTGGGGGGCGGGGGGGGTTGCGCTGTGTGAACTAATATTTTGTGCCCATGCACGAGTAAAACAACAGCATCTAACAGAGTTCAAACCGAGGGGAGAAAACGCAAACCCCCAAAACTGGCTTGAGCTAGTATCGTAAAGCCCTTTGAATTGAATTGAAAATAGCTGTTTTTATTTCATGATCGTTGTACGGTGTGGGCAGCTTAGTTGTAACACTGTGTCACATTTTAAGTTTAAAAAAGTTATCCCCGCTGTCTGGAGTTTTTCCTAAAGGCTGCCTAACACTTTCTCTGCTATTGGTTACATGTTATGAAACGATGTCTTACGTAACAAGACGGTTAGTAAGGTAATATAAAACTGGGTTCTGTGACTTACACTCATCGAAACTGAAAAATAGCCAGAGACCACCTGCTGACAATGTGGTAAAACAATCGGAAGCACACCCTGCTCAACCCGTGCTACCATGCAAAAGTAAAAACCCGCGTGAGATTATCCCCATGCCCTCCTGCTCATGTCCCTGCTTGATAGGGCCTGGAACCTCCCTTATCTGCCTATGATACGGACCCCAGCACCCCTGGTAGACACTCTGCTCCTGTACGCTCAGTGTCTAACATTTCTGTAATCATACAAGTACGCTTCGCCCTTCACTCTTTCCCAGGAACGCATCCCGAATGCGTTATCTCACCTGGATCTGGGCCTGCTGCTCTCCGCGCAAACAAAACGCACGCCGCATATTTTCAATTGGTTACACCCAGTATATTTAAAAACAGGAAACGGAGGTGTATAATTCTTTTTCTGCCGGATAATCTTACCTTTGAAAAACTAAACGGGCTGTGAAAGGAGAGCAGGGGGGAGGAGACGGCGATCCCATTCGTGTGGAATATCCCTCTGAAAAAGCCTATTTTGCAGAGAAGGGGAGAGATTTACCGTGTTTAGTGTGATAATACACAGATTGTTTGGTTTGGATGGCTTCCATATTTGCGACTGTTGTATTTTGAGAGAATAATTGGGATATTTGCACATGATTTAACATGATCTCATAGACAAGGCGAGTACCAGGTCTGCCCCCCTTACGTGTTATCATTGGTCAAGTAAAAAAAACACAACAACCCAAACATAACTATATGACAGTTTAACTGAATCTGATGCTGATGACAGTGACGTGTGAGTCTGCTCTGTTTGTCGCTGGTAATTAAAAACAGCATGTTAAAAACTCAATGATTAGAACAACAGAGCGATGAAGCCTCCCGGAGCGGCCCGTGGGAACGGGGGTACATGGGCGGCTCTGTTTTCCGGTTTTCCGGTGACCTTGAGCAGCACCTCAGAACCCAAGCGATCCAGCCCCACAGAGACATGGATGTACATGGATACAGATCAGTTTAATTACTGCTCGATTCACACACCATCTGCGAAGGGAGCCTCTTCTCCTCACGTCGGAAGAACTTTTCATTTCCCGCACTTCGCAAACTGAATAAATAAACAAACAACAAAAAAACCTGTGATGAAACGCCTCAGAGCTGTTGGATATATACCTGTGCTTGACATGGCTACACATTTTCAACATCTCATCCTGATCACTGTTGTATATGTTTAATAGATGGATCATTACAAAGACTAGGTTATGCCGATAATTACAGTTTTGTGAGTAAAGATAAATAGAGATGATGGATGGATGGATGGATGGAAGGAAGGGAGGGAGGGGTACTGAAAAAGGGGGGAGGGTTAAAATGATTCCATGCGCCCCTGAATGACAGGGACCCTAAAAAAATAGTTGGTCTGGGTTGATGCTGTGCTTTCATGTAGCCCAAAACCTCTAGAGACACCTCTGGATGGAAGGATGGAAAGATGTTCAGTGAAAGTGCCCAAGCAGGTTAGGTCGATTCAGACAGTTAGTCGTTCCCCAGCCATTAGGTGTCTCATTGTAAATTCTAAAAGCCAACCGGACCAACCGAATACAGCACAGCATTCCTCAGAGCAGTGCGACTATCTCAGTCTGCTGCAGAAAGGGCTCCTCCGCTGAGCAGAGACAACCTGCAGAGGGTGGGAGTCACTGTCCAGAACAGCCTGCCCTTTTCTAAGTCTCCTCTGTCCCGCCACAGTCTCCAGTTAGTCTGGATCAGATCCTAGAACTGAGCCGGCTTTCTCAATCAGTCTGTTTAGCTTCTTGGTACCACCTGCACTGGTGCCACTGCCCTACCACCACATAAAAGACAACAGCAATGTTGAAATACTTACATGTCATCTTAACATTCTTCAATAGTGAATCAAAATGCACTAACAAATTTGATTTGTATTTTTGTACATAGTATGTCAATAAAAATTTACATAACACAGTATTTTGTATGACTTCATGGCATCAGGAAAAGTATATATATATAAAGTATATGTATAAACCAGCCCTGCAGGTATACATCTCGCTGAAATGCCAAACCATCTGAAGCAAACCAAGACTGCACGAGTCGTTCGATGTGCCTTGTATCTTTTTTGCCTAGTTTTGGCTTGAGCTGATAAATTGTTCCCTTAAAACAAGGAGGAGACATCTGAGATCTGCTGCTCGCTGTGTCCGGCACACTGCTGCAGAATCTCCCCCGTCTCATACCTCCCAGTGCAAAAGCAGAAACACACCGCTCCACTGTCACCCATTAATCCCGACTGCCGGATCCCAGCCAGGTAATTACATTTAAAAATAATTTATCCAATTCTTTACTGGTGGTAGTGTGGAGGGGAACAAAGACCACACAGCCATAAAACAATGACAAAGGAGCTGTTTTAAATTCCTCGTTTTCTCAGAAATGGCTGCTTTGTTAGCATGCAGCATAAGGTGGCTGAAACAAGCTCTTCAGCAGTGCCTTATTCAAATGGCACACTCCAATTCCCATGCAGGGAAGTTACGGACGTTTGTGCAAAAGAAATCCCTTATTCCACACTTGCTGATTTATGTCCTTGCCGAACACTGCCACTGACAAACATGGCAGCCAATAACGATGCACATATTACTTTTAATGCAATCTAGACAGACAGATTCTAGTACTTTATTCAAGTATGTAATGGGCATTTTCTGTACAAACCTGTGGCCTTCTCTAAGCCTCAGGCTTATTCTAACTTGATACATGGATGGATGGATGGATGGATGGATGCATGGGTGGGTTTATAGATGGTTGGATGGATGGATGGATGGATGGATGTCCTACTCTAGTGTAGTATACACTGCTCCCAGGAAGACTACGTACTACACAGAGGCCAGACTTTACACATATGTATTATGTATTTCATATTTATGTGTACAGTATATGTTGGCGAACCTTTCGCCACAGCCTGCACAATACAATCCAATACATTTATGGTTCCTTACTTGGTCTGGCTCCCCACTCATTTTTTAATATCCCTTTTTAGTAGATATAAATCGGAAGGCTAGCTGGGTCACTTTGCTTGCTGGACTTTTGCATTAGCTCACAATACATTTGGGTGACGTGTTAGAAGAGAAGGGATCGAAGTAGTTGTTATTGTAACCTAATGTAACAAAGTTTTAATGTCGCACACTGCCTTTGCGAGCCACTGGTCGATCGCGATTGATGTATTGGGCACTGCTGGAGTAATTGTTATCAATATGTTCAAGTGTTGAATAATTGTACTCCATCGTCTATGTCACCATTAAATACAGAGTGCCGCAGGGATCAGTTCTTGGTCTTACAGTTTTCCCTGTACATGCTGCTGTTAGGTAACATTGTGATAAAACATAATGCTAATTATCACTCCTAAGGCGCGACACCTAAATATACATTTCAGTTACACCGAATGACACCTCATCGACTGTTACATTAGCCAACTGCTTCAACGAAGTGAAGATCTGGATGACTGAAAACTTTTTTTATCGCTAAATGCTCAGAAAACTGAGGTTCGGCTGTTTGGAATCACACTATAATCACTATAATCACCGCACCCCACTCCGAAGGGCTGAACTTTTCCCTCACCGCTCAGCTGGTAACCTACAGTAGGCGTCACATTAGATACAAGCCTGTCATTTCATTTGCATGTGGATGCAGTCTGGAAGGTGGGCTTCCTACAGCTACGCAACATCGCCAAACTGCGACCAGTCCTTAATGTTACATGCCTTTGTATACAGTATAGAAGGCTAGCCTGCTGTTATGCTCTGTTATCTGGGAGCACACACCACACAATAAATAACTTGCAGCGTGTTCAAAATGCAGCAGCTCGAATTGTCACCAGGAGCAGGAAGTTTGATCGCATAACCCCTGCTTTTAGTTCCCTGCACTGGCTTCCTGTAAGGTTCAGGACTGACAAAGTTCTCCTACTTGCATATAAGACACTTAAAGGTCTAGCACCTGCCTACCTGACAAGGCAGGACATCATGGGTGCAGCCTTCGATCTGCCACCATAAAAGGGCTGGCATGGAGGACTGATTCATTGATGGATTTTGGCTTTGCCCTCAGCTACAGTTCTTACTTTGCTTTTAGCAAGCAAGCTCACTCTTTCCTTCTCAGTAATGTTAGCATGCGCAAAACATCTGGGGTTGGGCAGCCAGTTGACCTTGCTTTTTCTCCCTACTTGGGAGTCTTGGGTTCTTCTCAATTGTCAATTGGCTTTTTTATTTCATTACTTTGTCTTTCATTTTCTCTATTTTGCCCTGTTTTGTTTTGTATTCTAAAATATGTGATCATGTATCCCAACACACCCACGTGAAGCGTCTCAGAAAACTCTGTTGTGAAAGGCGCTATACAGGAATGAATTGAATTGAAATGTATCATGATTTTTAAATTTAATAATTCACCTTAAGTGTCTGACCAGTATAAGACACAGTCATAAAAGAGTATGAAAGAGAGTCTCCTATTTTCAATTTAGTAGCAAATTTAAATGCTACATTTATATATATCAAAGACAAAGATAGCTATACATATAAACTTTAAAGACAGAACAGGTTGAAGAATTCGCACTATTGCTAACATGCCTCTCCATCGACATGGTCTTGAATAAGAAAATCATCATGGGCCATGATAGTGAACAATGACCTTAAGGAGGCTCAAGGTTTTCCATGACAACTATCAATTAGCCAGCCTTCAAAGCGGGAAAGGTTCATTCGTGCATCGTTAGCCTGCACGTTTGCACGCTAAAGGGCCGAGCAGCCGGGCGCCTCTCTGATGTTCCGACATTCTCAGAAATAAATAAGCCACGATGACAATATGAGGTCAGGTAAGAGACCAGATGTGGAAAGAAGCTGGTCATTCACTAGAGCCTCACATTCAGCAGTCACTGTTACCCTCACGTAACTCCTGAGGGGACACTGCTCTTTCGGCTCCTGCTCCCGAGGCTACCGCCCTGTCCCATGCGCACAAAGGGTCAGTCCCTCATGCGTATCACCCATCTCTCAGGAAACTCCTACTACTGTATATCCTCACACCAAAAAGAGAGGCACCAATGCTTTCAGCTAATTGGTAGTTCTTAGTGATCGTAGGATCATAGGAATTACCTTAGGGAAATTATCAAACAACCATAAATACTAGTTAATTTCTTGCCTGTGAAAGCCATATTTACACAACCAGTGCTCTTGTGCAGGGTAATATTTTGGTCATTTGAACATCGAACATAACTTCACTGCTAACAGCTTATAAATGGTCAATTTCGGAAGCTCAGGTGTGCTTATAAGTAATGTCTTAAACACTGGGGAAATCAGAATCTACGACACTGACGCTAGATGAACATTGTTGTTGCACTGGGGAAAACACTCCCCTTTATGCCAAGGATATATGTTTAAAAAAAAAAAAAAAATAGAAATATACAGGCGGGGTTAAAATAAACAGCACATGAACACAGTACAGCAACCAAAACAACAGGTATATTTAGAAAAGAGAAACTAGGATAATGATAATAAATTGTGTATTGAATAGCTTTTATGTAACAGCAGAAAAGCCGGCTTGCTTCCTGTTTGCGTGCGGTGTTCTGTTATACCACGCGAGTGCAGCTGTGAGCGTTTGCAGCGCCGCAGGTGTGGATGCTATTTCTGCAGCATGTGACCCAGAGTATTGACCTTACTTTCATCCAGCGGATGACATTTATGATAAAGTTTTGTAGTGACACAACCGCAGGAGTCCCAGTAATCTATATTGCACTGCAGATTATCAGCACTTCAAGTACAGCAGTATGACTGTATGCCAGCGTGCCGAATAATGCTCCCACATACTTCTGTGGTGCGTACGTGTGGATTTGACTGAATTTTTAAATGTCACCTCCATCATTCACTTCATAAAAGAGTAATAAACAAATAAAAAAATTATGAGTGAATTTCCATGGAAACTGAAGGAATAAAGAAAACAGTAAACAAGTCGACAATGTACAAGTTCACTGGTTGATTCCATAGTTTGTTTAATTTTATGAACCTGGTAATTCATAAAAATAATAACAATGGATCCCGGTGACCCCGCTGCATTTGATTCTGTTAATTTTAAGGTCACTCCTTTTAAACACGCACATGGGCAATCCCCAGCAGTGCGCAGTGACCCACGCATCTGATCCTGAAATGTGTTGCAAAGCAAACCACTGAGGTATTTGTCAGAATCCCAGTGCTTGCAAACCTCTTCCTCTTGGACTGTGCATAAGAACTACAGGAGAGACTGTTTGATAAAAAGGAGGGCATTTAAACACACACATAAATACATATGTACAAATAAATAAATACATTCACCTCTACAAATCAGGTTGGTTCTCTTTCTCTTTTTTTGCATACTTCTCTTTTAGGGTAAAAAAGCACAAAAAGGGAAACAAACTGACAGTAGGAATGAGACACTGAAAGAAAGTGTTTAAATCCGACATCCTTGAATAAACAGTCAAACACTGAGACTTCTTACTTGGGGGAAAATAAAGATTTGAAATGAGAACTTTACTTCTGTGCTGTTTCTCCAAACTTTATACAAAACATGCATGTCTAGTAATTAAAGACATGTCTAGAGACAAGACCATATCTGCTCACAAATACAGGACAGGGTGGCAACTGCATGCGATCCAACCAGTAACATTTATGGCGTGGAAACAATGCAATTAAAACACAATATATAAGAACATATTGTGAAACATGGCTTAATGATTACGCTATCATTGTGTAAAATAATAATTGACAAGATTTCAATATGAAAAAAATCCTAAAAAATGAATCAGGTCCAAGAAGTTCCAGAATTGGAAATTTAAAAGTAAATGGAAAGTAATCTAAAATTTACGATTCTGCATTCTTTGAAAGAATGATTAATGTTAAAGTTGTACATAAAGTTATACATAAATGTAATATAGCTAAACAGATATTTTGAGAGAAAAAAGTTATTCAGAAATGTAACCTTTACTATGTAGTTATGAATTATTCCCATGACTTATGTCTTTCATATTTCAAATTTATATGAGTTAAATATTACTTTATATAAATGTATTTTTAAAAAAACAGCTTAGACAGTTGTTGACCTCAGATCTTATTCATAAATCCAGCCGGTCATTTTCAGAGTTATCTGTCCTCCCAAACCCGTATTTCAGTAGCTTCAGTGTAACATTAGGGGGTGCTGTGTGTGTTCATAACATCTGTGTGTCATGCGAGCTGAGCTGCAGGAAAACGGAAATACTGTACAAAAAGTTTTATCTGAGCTGTTTTGGGGAACTTTAAACAGCCGGATCCCCATTGCAAAAAGCAAATGGATGAAGAACAAAGCTTGTTGTTCAGAGGCAGCATTATATATATGGAGTGAGGGGATCAAATGAGTTTATAAAAATTTTTGCTTAAATGCAGGATAACTATTTTAAACAGAAGTCGTTATGCTGATCCCATGTGAATGTCTCCACTTGCAGATGGCTTGCAGTATTTTTCTACTTTTATGAGTTATTATGGGGGAGAGTGCAATAAAAAAAAAAAAAGATTTACACGGCACAATAACATACAGGCTACAGATTAACTTTTGTATTTAAAATTCCATCCATTCATTAATGTTCACATTGATTGAGTTATGCATAGGGACACATTTACACATTTTAGGATTTACAAATTTAACTGCTACCTGTTTCCTGTTTAATTCAGGATTTCAAAGTAGAATCTTTAACGCGTCTTAATAATCTCAAGAAAACAAGCTTCTTCCTAGAAGAAACACAAACTCGCACCAACTAATTCAAATTATGGCTTATGAATTATTGAAAAGAACATATTTTCTCCCGTTTATTTATATACATACATATAAAATATCATTTATTCTAATAGGGTCTATAAATCAAAAGTATTTTCTCCAAAAAAAAAAAAAAAAAAAACCCTGATAAGTGAGGTTACTGTGCAATGGGGCCAGCTGGTAGCAATAATTTAATGAAGTTTTACGGGGGTTATAAAGACAGAAAACAGATGTGGCATTAAGGATTATAAAGTTGGTAAAACTTTTAACAAGTGAGATGTATCTCAGCACTACAACAGCAGGACCTAGAATAAAAGGAATTTACACATCCTTCAATTCCAAAGCTATCAATCACATGCGTGTTATTCCTCTGGGAGCGTCTTTACATGCATATTTATCAGCTCGACATGCTAATTCCTGCTGCTTTACGCCCGCCAGGCACGTTGCGAGGCGTGTTTATGACTTATAATTGTTGATATCCTTTGATATATTTCCCTCAACTAAGACATCATTTGGTTTTGTGGCCCAAAGTCAATGAGGCATGATGACCCGAGCTTTCAATTCAGATTTACAATTCAATATATGTTATGTGTAAGCTATTCATTACCAGCAATGTTCTGGAGCAAGCCCTTATTGTTACTTGGTGAGTATGTTTTTGCAAGGCTATTCCACTATTTTTAGAAGAAAAAAGAAAAGATTTTGCAAAACTTTTAGAACGCGGACTGGATTATGTGTATTTACTGGCCTTCACAAACTTAAGCAACAAATAAACATTTCTTTGCGCCAAGTTTTAAAGAAAACTTGACAAAATGCAGGCAGTCACGCCTACTCTAACACGCACAGGAAGTTAGCTGAGGAGATCCAATTTAATTATTTGGGTAAATCTGAGGAACACTTCTGCATCGGGAAGAAGGTTCTTCTCATACTTGACGGAATACGATGTGCCAACGCCTTTCTCAAGTATCACACTGTAAAGCGATGATCCCTGTGATCTCTCAGCTTAGGTCTAGGGGGAAGGTCGGCATGGTGGTGATGCTGGTGAGGAAGCTTCTGAGCAGAGCTCCTGCCCGCGTAGAACAGAGCTGGGTCCTGCAACCACTCTGTCAAAGTGTCAACTGCGATACTACGGAACCTATTCTGTGTTTGAACCACACGAAAACTATATTAGTAAAAATTTCCAGTATGTTTTGGGAAATATTTTTCAGCATGCCCTGCAGAGCAGGGAAACCTTTTAAATACCAATTTCTTTGAATAATGTTACAAGTTTCTCCAAACACACTGCAGGCATAGATAGAACCCGTAGATTTCATGCGAAAAATAGGAATAATAGCTTGAAAAATTTACTTTAAAAAAAAGAGAACGTGTCTGTAGGTCTTTATGAAGTAAAGGGAAAGTAAAGGGAAAAAAATAAATTAATATTTACGACAAAGAAGCGACATTCTGCATGAGGAGGACGTTTTCCTCCCCGTATTCTGCCAAAGATTTTAACACACCATTTAAAAGTAAAAAGTATATTTATCAACTTCAGATCATTCTTAAATGGTGTCACTGCACGTGATTTTACAAAACTGCGAATACGGATCACCTGCGATGACACCGGTAAAGAAACATCCGAGGCAGTCAAATAAAAATCAACAATAACACAGGTGTGTGAAAAATGGATATCTGGCAAGGAAGATGAATTATTAATGATGGATTAAAGTATTATAACCGAAAATCAATAAACATACCTGGCTTAATTAAAATGCAAAATGCTTTGGTTTCCATAATCCAGCACCGTATAATTATGTCTTTCTATTCTCGAACACATTAACTTCCACTTTTTAGAAAGACACAGCACCTGTTAACTTGTTTTGTGTGTTCGTGTTTTTCCCCCCGTCTTGTTTATTTGTTCCATATTAAATAGGGAGATGCTGGACGTCTTCCCTTCACTCCCGCATAGAGCACTGCTCGCTCGCTGGCAGTCGGGCCCCCTCTCGGCAGCCTTGGGCCGGCAGCCTCTGCTGAGGTCAGCGGGGGCAGCGCGTTGCCATGAGCCACCATGAGCGTGAGCAGTAGTGCTTAAATCACATCCTCATTTCGGGGTGCTCTACAGTCAGCGTTACCTGCTTTGCTCTGGCTGGCCGCCCTGGTACCAGATCCTAATCAGATGAAGTTCACGGTAAGTTTTCAGTTTGTACAATAAGCATTTAGGCAATTAACTTTTTAAAGTATTATAGCAACTGGGGGTGTCACTGTTCTATAGCCCCCTTAAATTAAAATACACTGGTTAGTGTAAATAGTGAAGTCTCATTCAATTTCATAGAAATCAGACCCCCCCCCCCCCACTAAAGACTTAGCCTCCCTTTCATTACATTTCTAGTGAGAGTTTTGTTAGTAACAAAACACATCTATTACCTAAAATCATCTACGGAAATGTTTGGTATCTAGCTATAAATCAAAAGCAGCTTTC
Organism: Petrocephalus zakoni; assembly: GCA_026774425.1. NCBI lineage: Eukaryota > Metazoa > Chordata > Actinopteri > Osteoglossiformes > Mormyridae > Petrocephalus > Petrocephalus zakoni. The sequence continues at coordinate 17,396,525 of JAODKN010000134.1, read as the reverse complement.
AGATATTTTGTTATAGACAAATTAATTGTAAAAGACAATATCTTAAAATGATATGTGTCTTCTGAGTTATGCACATGGTATCTGTGTTGACATGTGGATTCTACATCGCTAAGTGCATCTGGTTTACAGGAAGACTTACAAATGCACACATGCATAGGAAACCTGCAGTGTCTGTCTGGAAATATGTGCAGAGTGAACCAATCATGAACACAAGTGTTATTAGCCACACTGGGGCAAACACATAAAGTATGCTATTATATAATAATTGAATTGGCACAGTATCATAGCTTAACACCATAAGAAAACATAGCAAATAAAGAAAATGTAGCAAAATTTGTCATTTTCCTTTGCTATAAGATACTCAAAATCCAAGCATAGACAAGCATAAACGAAAAATTTTTATTATATTAAAACCAATAGCACCAATTCCCTCTTCATATTTTCTTTCATAGTACGCAAATAAATACATTAAAAAATGCATTGAAATACTATAAATAAAGGCTATAAATATATATTGTTAAATGGCATGCAGGCCAAGACTTCCACCCGTACACAAACTAAAAACAGACTGCAAATTACGGTGTCCATTTCCCTAATTGTTTCAGGGTTAAAACAGGTGAGGCCTGGAAGTCTTGCAATCCAGCACGTTTGGTGAGAATCGATCTTTCCAAATCCAGACCAAAGCTGAGGCTTACTGTACAATACTGCTTGACACATTTGCTCTCTCTGTGATTTTTCAAATCCATTATTTCACAAGTTACAAATTACAGGAGTGACGGCGAGCGAGTATCTCGCTGGCCATGTGGCCTGAAACAACGCCAAATCCTATGCTGCTAATTTTACTAATTGCCTTAGTGCAGCCAACACTTCCCATTGGTCGGTGGCTCGCAATGTCACAGGAAGTTAATGAGAGCTAAATAATGCATGTGGACCTACCTAATTGCTCCATACCTCATTGTGGTTACCAATGCTGTAATCAGAGTTTGCATGCCAAAGTGTTGCTGGTGTACCTTTTTGACAAAATTATCAGGATTCACCGGGTCTTTCAAAAAAAAAAAGTCGTAAAATGACAGGAAACCAGAGTATGCCATATTTTATGCAATGCTTAACTTTTTTCATTCATGGCTCTCTATATTCATTTTAGAAATGCGTTCATTCAGGATGAGTAAGTATAATATTTTCTAAATGCAGAAGTAGGACAGGGACAAGAAAAGTTAAACATTCAAGTATGAGTGTAGGTGTGAATGTGCAAAACCTCTCGTCCCGCTGTAATGTGTTATATACTCTCATTTGGAGGCAAATTCAATTGTCCAAGCAGGGGAATGAGTCTTCACACATAGATTTATTTTAATAAAAAGTTCCCTTATTTCATATTTTTAATTGGTTTCCAAGAAGAGCTCCCTGATTTATATTTCGTTAATCAGGTACGAAATGGCACAATTTTCTGTCCTCTGCCTATTCTGCATGTATGTGATCAACCTGTAACATGAGACATGTTAGAACCAAACATCTCTTTAACCTAACATTTCTCCGCAACGAATAAATGAGGGTGAGTCAGAAAACTTTTTGAGTGTTTTAATCAATGGGATCTCAGCCACACGAGAAATTTCCTGAAGACAATTGTTTACAGGACAAATATAGACTATTTAGAGCAATAAAAAAATAGCATTAACGAGGCATATAAATAGATTAGTGAACATGTCTGTGAAGGCGCCTCGATGTGTATCATTGATAAATGGATTTCTGATTCCTCATCTCCATAAAATGAAAGGTAAAACGACAATAAACGGGGCAGATTACGACCCGTATCGGCTGGTCGATCTCCCCAAAATTATAACTCAATGAGGGGGTGACTGCTGATCCCCTCTGAACACACAGGACAGAGGGGCTGAGGCAGACAGCGATCGCACAGCCAGAGTGCCGCCCCAGGCTATAACTCTGCTAATCACATCTCCTTGTAAAATAATAACCCATCATAATGCTGCACTCTACAGTGCTACAGTAACAATCTGGATCAACAGAAACACAAGTACTTTTAAAACATGCTATCCTTGAACAATATGGGGTCAGCTGTCCATATAAGGCACCAAAGGATTCAAGGATAGAATCAGTTAATAACCTTGAAAACTTGATACATGTATCAGAAAACAGAACCTTTAAGCAATCTTACAGTAATTATGTCCAAGGTTGGTGTTACGGTACAGCTAGGTTTCTCATTGCTATGAGGATTAGGTGGACACATTGTAGAACTAATATTTTCCCAACAATGTAATAATGCCCAAAATGTAATAAGACTGTATAATGTAATATAATGTAATAGCTTGCATAATCATGTAATATGATGTCTTGGCCAGTAATGTATTATTTCCATTGATAATATAATATGTTATTACATTATTGAAAATGTATTGCATTGAGAAATTGATTCTTTGGATCATGCAATACTGGTACACAAGTATGCATTCCCAGTTTAAATGGTAAAATGTAATTTCTTGTCATAATGGCAGATATGCACATACAGTATGCATTCTCTGCGACGCACGTTCAGGCTCGCTTAGTCTCGTGGATTATGGACTATCTCACTGATAGGCCACAGTATGTATGGCTGCAGGGCTGTGTGTCTGAAACAGTGCTGTGTAGTACCAAAGCTCCTCAAGGGACAGTTGTATCACCATTCCTCTTCACCCTGTACACATCTGACAACAGACACAACACTATGGGCTGTCATCTGCTGAAATTCTCTGATGATTCAGCAATAGTTGGATACATCAGGCAAGGGGAGGACATGGAAGACAGAAGGACTGTGGACAGTTTTGTGACCTGGTGTGAGTGGAATCAGCTACAGCTCAACATCAGCAAGACGAAAGAAATGGTAGTGGACCTGAGAAGGTCACAGCCTCCCGTCTCTCCGTTGTCCATCAGGGAAGTGGACGTGGAGATTGTTCAGGAATACAAATACCTTGGTCTTCACATTGACCATAAACTGGACTGGTCCAAGCACTCGATGGCCACCCACAAGAAAGGTCAAAGCAGGATGTACCT
>JAODKN010000134.1:17364685-17375569 GCA_026774425.1 Petrocephalus zakoni | reverse complement strand
CCCCCCCCCCCCCCCCCCCCCCCCCCCCCCCCCCCCCCCCCCCCCCCCCCCCCCCCCCCCCCCCCCCCCCCCTCGAGGTGCAAAAACTGCGTAAAAATTTTTTTTGCTGAAAAGATACGAGAGACATGAGATAGAAAAATTACTACGAGAAATCACGTGAGAGACTGCCGTAAACAGGCTTGGCATGCTCCCAACCAGCACTGTACAAATATTTTATGCATTTATGAGTCACAAAATTTTTTGTGTGTCATCTGTGACTTTCGCAAAACTCACAAAAAATCCCCATTTAATTTCTTATGCCGATATATTGAAACCGTTATGGGGGATGTGGCAATGCAGAACGGGTTGTCTGTATATTCCCATGCTTTGCTTCCATTTTACTAATAGTAGACTTTAAGCATCGGAATTACCGTCATTAATCTGACAGTAAACATGTGATGCCAGTTGAACTCAGTAGCCAAGTGTTACCAGAGTCCTGCTGCTCAAGAATTTTAAATGGTTTTCACAAAAAAACCACATGTTCACTGCAAATGTGAACAAGCAAATTAGGACTGTCGATAAACACAAATTAAAATCCAGTCATTTCAAAAAAGAAGAACCCAGCTCATTAGCTTAAGAGAAAGTGTGAAACATGCAGAATCAACCAAGCCATTCTGTAGCGAAGAGGCAGTATAGAGTTATGAGCATGTCTGCGCAATTTACCAAAAACATTACAATAGGTAGCTACTGTATATACATTTTGCTGCTGTTAAATAATGAGTGATAACTGTGGCCATAATTCCATACTATTACAAGTATTGCTTTCATATAAATTGGAAGTGAACCAGTTCGCGTTTAATTACTATGATGTACTGGAGGTTTAACGATTTCACCGGTGTTCATTTTAACCTTTACATTTTAAATAAATGTTTTGGATAGTTAAAAATATTTTTCCTTTGTTTGATATACAGAAACAAACATTCTCCACTCAAAAATGTGTGGTTTGAACAATCATGTATTTTTACTTTTTCATAATGGATAATATTCTTGTGCTTTCTCCTTCTGCCCATCTGTCCATCCATCCATCCATCCATCCATCCATCCATCTCATAATCATTTATCCAGTACAGGGTAGCAATGAACCTGCAGTCCATCCCTTGAAGCACAGGGTATAACCATTGACCATCGTACATGGTCTGAGCGCATCAGAGGGTTAGCCTTGTTCATATTCATATTCAAGAAATACTGAACGTGTGTGCAAATATCTAGATCAGGGGTGTCAAATTCCAGTCAAGGGGGGCCGGAACCTGCACTTTTTTGGGTTTCCCCACATTTAGCACACCTGGTTAAACTCCTTCACTTCCTTGTGCTAATTACCACACAGCTCTTCATCGCAATCATTTGTGGTGGAACATGGAAAGGACTAAACTACACAGGCCAGCGGCCCTGCAGGCCTGGAGTCTGACATCCACAGGCCAGCGGCCCTGCAGGCCTGGAGTCTGACACCCCTGGTTCCGATTATATTTTCTTTAAGAAAGGCACAGTTCTCCTTTACCACTATTACCTTTATTTGCTTTCTACAACAATGTGATCACACAATTTTACCATCTAATTTTACCACCTAATACCTTCTCTAATCAATAACACACAAATGGACTTCCAGAGCAATGAGGTCATGTCATTGGACAGAAGTACGCAACACTGCCATCCCACTAAAGGTTCCGGGGGTAACAGTGTGTTAGCACTCCACTGAAGCGCCGAAGGGCTGTTCGACAGTCAGCTTAACAAAACCCCTGTTGTTTCTACATGTGCATATGAACATGTGACAAACACGCACGTCCCCGACACACGTCTCTGCATGTTAACAATGCCAACGTGCTACTGAAGTGCTTAAAAAAATGCGAATTTTTGCACCTAGAGACATATTTTCACAATGCTACAATACGCAATCTGTCGGATTGAAATGACGTGAAAATACACGAAAATGCTCAACAGTGTTAATCAGTGTAATTTATACGTTCATAGAAATTGCAGGAGAGGAGGGGTGATGCTCAAGCTGTTTTTAAAAAGCTATGATTATATGCTTTGACTTAATGATTTCAGATATAACACAATTCACAACATATTACTTTCTTTCATCATGTGACAGGTTAAAAGAAAATAATTCAAAGCAATCCAAAATAAAAGAAATTAAGACAGCTATACAATCCAACGCCATATGGTTAAAATCTTAGGCTTTCAAGTTCTCCATTTTTTTTTTCTTTTAAAATCACCTACTTAATTCCAGTACCTCCTTTTGTCCTCCTTCTGAAGAACAACAATCTAAACTTGATTACCTCCTACTCTGTCATTACTTAATAAGATTCCCTGCACTGCAGTCACATAGATGCCTGCAAATCAGAGCCTCGCTCTTGGAGTGATGATTGCACCTTGTACCAAGGACTGTTTGCTCAACACTTCCCAGCTTCAAGGGCCGTTTTGCCTCATTCAGGCACAGGTGGCAAATGTGCATGGGGTTGGGGGGTTGGTGGTTAGTGGTGCTGGGAAGGGGGGAGGGCTGGTTCCTTTAAGTAACTGTTAATTAACATTTGAATCATTTTCTTTGCAAATGGAGAATGGCAGAGAGCGGATCATTGCGGGCTGCGTGATGCAGTGACGTCCCAGGAGACTGACTCTCCCAGGTCGCCACTCTCTATTTCATCCACTTCAAGTGTCGTAATTCACATTAACTGCTGGAAATTGTCAAGGGCCAATCAAAGGGGATATGGAAGCAGTGGAACAACACAACCAGTATTTGGTTATATGTAATATGCCCATCCATCCATCCATCCATCCATGCATCCATCCATCCATGCATCCATCCATCCATGCATCCATGCATCCATCCATCCATCCATGCATCCATCCATCCATCCATCCATCCATCCATCCATGCATCCATCCATCCATCGTTCAACCACACAGTCACAATGTGCCTGGAGCCATACCTAGTAAATACAAAGCAGAAGGTCTGGGACTCCCTGGATGAGATATTAGGGTATTATGATGATATTATCTAAAAAAGCCTCCCTGACATTCGTACCAGTCAAAAGTGAATTAAGATACTTGTAATCCAGGAGTCAAATTTAACCTGTCCTGCCAAATTAAGCATGAATATATTAATGATGATTTGTAATAAATAAAAACTGAATTATAGTCAAATGAATGTGTTGCATATAGGGGAAATGAAATGCCTATAAAAATAAATAATCTTTTGAAAAGAAAAGTAAATAAATAAATAAATAAGCTTTTGAAAAGTGTCTCCAGAAGTTGATGGACAGAGGCCTTAACTCTCTCTGGCACTTGTGCTGTGTTACAATGAATTTTTGGTGCATTGTAAACAACAACGGTTTCTCATCAGATCAAACCATTCTTGTATGTGTATTACAATAAATCAGCTCCAGCATCTGCTACGAAGGGCACGCTGATCTGCCATCGCATGCTGCCGATCAGAACATCTCCAGGTACTGCATCTACAGGAATTTACCAGGAGTTTCCAAGAGTAGCGCTTACAGATTTAATCATTTCACTCAGAATCCTGTTTAATTCAGTAATATTTAATAGTCAAGTTACAGTAAAATATACACTGGAACTTGCTACATTTTCTTTAAATAAACCGGGAGCAACATTCTCATATTCTTCATTCTTCTGCTGAAAGCAGATTCTTTCAAAGATTAATGACTAACACCATAAATTTATAAAAAGGAAGCTGAGGTTGGGGGATGTATGCATTCAAAGTGGTGAAAATGACACCTTTCCCCTGCCAGGTAGAGCAGCATCAGACCCCCTGCATTTAGCTCTTCTTACATCATGATCAAATTTAGTGGGCCGCTTCTCTCCCTGAGACGCCCCGTTCCCAGGTCCCTGCGGACCGGTGCGGAGGAGCAGCCCAGCCACAGCCTGTAACAGTGGAAGGCCCCGGGGCTCTCCCGAGAACACCCCCTCACAGCCGCCCCCCTCTGCACCCCTTGTGGCTGATTCTGGCCATGGGACCGCAGAACAGCCTTGGGCTTTCTCCCCCACATGACACACGAAAGAGCCCGGAGAAGGGCGAGAGAAGAAAACAGCCCACTTCCCTGGACCCAGAGACGTAACTTCAGTAAGCTCATATTCAGAGGGAGGGAAAACTGATGCATTATTGCTTTCATAAGCCAGTTTGTCTTTGATAGGCAGTACAAAGGGGATGCATTACAGGAAAACTGTGTGGTATTTACTCATTTACTGTCAGACACCTACATTTTCAGCTAGCAGACCAGCAGCTTTACTTTCTCAAGCGTGTGAGAAAATCACCTCCCATTGCTTGTTTTTTTTAATTAAATTTTATTGTTTAGCTGGACATCTAAGTTGACATGAAATAATACCCATCCATCCATCCACCCATTTCCTGAAACCGCATGTCCTATTCAGGGTCGCTGGGGGTCCGGAGCCCAACCCGGGCAACGGGCGCAAGGCCGGGAACATCCCAGGATAGGTCGCCAAACCTATCACAGGTTATCGATTATTATTATTACTCTTATTGTTGTTGTTATTGCTGTCTTTTTTGTAGTTGTTGTGCTTACTCGGAACTTAAGATTTCATGCTAAGAATTAGTTGGAATAAGATTGTGCTAAATAATCATTTCTTGACTTGAGCTGTTTTGGCTTCAGTAGAAATAAAACCAAACTAGCAAGGTGTGTTTCCAAAGTAACCGTATCCGACTGTTACTGTGTGGCCATGCTGATAGTGACCACAAACCTCAAAACATACAGTGTCCTCTAAACGCCTGTGAAAAAGTAAGGTAGGATCATTGACCTAACAGCATTACAAACCTTCATTCCACATTTTTCCTGAGAGGGGAGTACAGGAAATTCTGGCAAAGAACACAATATAAATTTTATCTAAACCGATGATGACTTCACTCATGCAATTAGGATGGTAAGAAATGTCCATTACGGTATGTAAACAGAGCAACATACAGACATCAGAGTGTTGCATGCTATATGCACAGGTGAACCCTTACCAAAAGCGTTTTAAGGGAGCATTAACAAGGCATATCCAGAGGTAACCCTTATATATGGAGAAACGGGGGGTGGAAACGTGTGAGGGGTGCAGATAGATACCACAAAAACATGCCACACGCACACACACATGCACACTCAACTGCAAACACACAAGAAGATGGAGAAGTTTTGGCGCTGGAGGAATTGTGGAGGACATGACAGGTGCGGCAGTTTATCACAAAACCAGAAATAATTGGAAGTGACATCCAGCAGCATCACAAATGATTTATTAGTCTTTGACTCTGCCCCTCTGCATCCTCAGGGCCAGAATAAATTATTTACTGACTGTATTTTCAAATCATTAATCCTTCCGTGAGCAGGCCATTTTATCCTATTGGCTGTAATCGAGAACTACATGTGGATTATTTTCTATATTCTCTCGATTTGGAGCCTGCATTACCTGAATATGCAGTGCTTTGTTTTGATCAATTACATGGCTGGCAAACACTTCATTCTCCATGCAACTGATCGAGAAGCCCGACAGACACAAACCTTGTTAGCACAGGCAATGGGGAGGGGGTGGTAATCACAACACTGGAGTTTGTATTACAATAAATGTCGGAGAAACCTTTGGCCTGTGTGTACTGACAGACTTTGCATGTTTGGTAACAGAAAGGGACTTGCGTGCTGTGAAGTCGCACCCCGCCTAGGTGCTGAGTAACTCATCACTGTCCATCACTGGTCTGCCTGCTCCTCAGTCACTTTCTGTTTTTCTCTGATGGAGTAAATCTCAACCAAAAAAAATAATAATAATAATAAAAAATAAATGAAATACAGACCTATCATATCCAACCACACATTCTCTCCCCGTCTCTCTGCACACACAGACGCACATTGTCCTTGTATTCCTGTCTTTATGGGGACTCTCCATTCATTCCTGTAGGCATAACCCTAATTCACTCATCATAGGGATGCAAACCCAACACCTTCTCCTTTGCCTGCTGGACACTGACTGCTCTTCACTAACAATACCAGTAAGGAGTAAAAAGACACCCCCCCCCACAATTAGCTTTCAAATGGGGCATTCTGCTCCTTCTCATAACAAAATTTGAATTATAGCTGCCCAGGGCCTACTGTTCCAGTGTATAACCATAGATCAGTGTTTTTCTAAAAAAAACTTGTCCCCCTGGGAGTGTCTCCCCAGGGACCAACCAATCATTCGATAACAGACGTCTTACACTAATGATGAGTACCCTCCTTAGTTTTCCCGTGCCTTGCTTGAATCAATACACGTACTAATATGCAGAATCTGCTTCCCATTAGGCACTAAAGGGTTAAAATAAAAAAAATGATTAAACACATGCACAAAGTAATACTATTAAAACAGTTAAATTATTAATGCAATGCTTCGCACTTCATATTGCAGAAAGTTCTAATTGTAATTTACAACCAAAACTTTAAGCTTTTACATTTAATAACTACATTGTTATAGCAAGGATATTTCCATATGTATATATGCAGCATGTTCACTTCCTAATATTAATTATGAAAATAACACAACAAAAACATATCGCTAAATCCATTACTGTAGTAAGCTAGCCTTGTCTCAATAAATCAGCCTCTACAATCAAAATAGAAATCATTATTATGCATAATGTATATCCTTGTTGCCACAACATCTGTTCATTATGCAGAGTAATGCAGTCTTGTAGTTTTTAAAAACTTCAGTCTTATAAAATAATTATAATGAATGCTTCATTATAGAGCACAACATTGGATAGAAATACAGTTACTATATACTTTCTGATTTAGTTTTCTGTGCTTTTTATAGTCGAGACAATTTTCACAAGTTTTAAATTATAAGTGTTGAGGAAGTGCTTCTCTACTTTGTGTTTTTGTTTTAATAAATTGCACAAATCATAAATTACATTTTGAACGTTGAAGGTGCAGGAACCATCCTAAACAGTGAGTTTCAAATATGTAACCACTCCGCAGGCATGCCAAAGAGCTCACATGTTGCGAGGGCAGTCTGAACTTATCCCAGAAATCACAGGGCACGAGGCAGGGTAACACCCAGGACCGGATGCCAGTCCACACTCGCAAGCAGCTTCCAGACTGCACATTTCTTGGCTAAAACAACAGATAGCTTGGTGAGAAGCAGCAGGGCTTCACATACTTTGAAATTAAATACTTCATGTAAATTTCCACTGTAAATTAGTATCTGTGCAAAAGTCAATAAAACTATTTAATAATACTTCAGAGACTGGACTGGTGACACCATAAATGTAACCAATTAAAAGGGGTGAGATATTAGAGTGAGGTATTGTGTAATAATGAGAATAATACAGTGTTTCCCAATCCGGTCCTAGGATACCGATAGGTGGTTCATGTTTTTGCTCCCTTCGAGCTCCCGACCAGATAGTCCACATTTTTGCTCCCTCACAGCTCCCGGTAGCAAAAATATAGACTGTCCGTGGGTCCCCAAGGACTGGACTGGGAAGTACGGGAATAATATATTGCTCCTGATTGTACTGACTGGACCACAAAACGGAGAAACATGTGACACATTTTCACAGTGCTTTGAGGTAAACTTCCCAGAAAGGCAGTGTGTATTATGCTTGCCACATTAAATTGGCCAGATAAAAATGGCTTAACCTCAAATGTTTAATTAATGCTAAGCATTAACAAAAGTGATTAATTGTCATTGTTGACACACCACAGCATGCAACAATGAGACGCGTCCTCTGCTTTTCACCCGTGTGACATCGCGACACAGCAGGGGGCAGCTATGCGAGCGCCCGGGGACGGCACCTTGCTCAGGGCACCTCAGCTGTACTTGCAGGTTAGGGACTCGAACCGGCAATACGTTAATTACATGGTTGCGTCCCTAACCACTACACCACCTACCTGCCCAGATTAGGGATTTAATTCACAACATGCCATAGTTAAAAACTATTTCGTGCAATGAAATAATTTATGATTCATTAATTAAATAAATATGTGTACATTATTTTGTGTAGAACAGTATATGCTTAATTCATCCCTTTAGGGAAACTGAGAAGCTTCTGCATAGTTCATCTTACACTCAGATACAGGAAGACATGCAAGAGCAGAGCTTGAGAGCAAGGTGAGCAAATAATAAGCCATAAATCCTCAACTAGGGGGTGGCATGGTGGTGCAGTGGTTAGCACTGTTGCCTCACACCCCTGGGACCAGCAAGTCTCCACCCAGGTTCCAAGTGTGTAGAGTTTGCATGTTCTCCCCATGTTGTCGTTGTGTTTCCTCCTGGCCCTCTCAGTTTCTCCCCACAATCCAAAAACATGCTGAGACTAACTGGAGACAAATTGCCCATAGGTGTGCATGCGTGAGTGTGCCCTGTGATGGGCTGCCCCCCCCGGTCCTGGATTGTTCCCCCCTGCCTTGTGCTTGTAGCTTCCAGGATCGGCTCCAAACCACCCAGAAGGATAAGTGGTTTCATAAAATAGATGGATGGATGGTAATCCTCAATTATAAGTATTCTTTTCAAGACAACAGAAATACATTTTTCATTTTCATATTCTAAAAAAAATACGATAAAAACAATAAAAATTGTTACACATCATACAAAAGAGTCCTTCACACAACAATAAATTCTACACACAGGAAGATCTAACCTTTTCATACCTGAGGTCCAACAGGAAGTTGATGACTGACTGAAGTTCAGCCTTTACTTGGTTACAATCGAGCCCGGTCACAGCCCATGTGTGTCCCCGATATTGATTTACATTCTTATGCATTTTCTTATCTTCTAATAATGACTGCATCACGTAAGCATCATCAGTACCTTAGCCATTCACCATCGTTGTTGTTGTTCCCTGATCCACGCCCCTTTGTGGTACGTTTTGTTGATCATATTTCTAACCTGCCCAGTCTTTCTGTAAAAAATAATGGTGGCACGAGAGTCTTTGCCACGTGTTTTACAACGGCCTTCTGTTCTTGGCCCCGGCGAGCGACTTCCTGCTCCTTAAGAGGGAGACGTGGTGCATTCAACGGGCCACCTGTAGCTGAGTTTTATACTACCTGTGGCCTTCAGGATAGATACGCTACTGAGCTCGTTAATGTGGCCTTCAAGATAGATACGCTACTGAGCTCGTTAATGTGGCCTTCAGGATAGATACGCTACTGAGCTCGTTAATGTGGGTATTCATACAGGGCTGGATAAGATAGTCAACAGTAGCTGTAAGAGTAACATGAAGTGCAAATACATAATGAATTGATTACTTGTGTTGATTGCATCATGATACAATAATCAATATCCGTTCTAGTAATATGCTAATGGATACATCCTCTAGGTGTTATACTACTAAATGTTACACAAGAGAAGATAATATTATATACAGGGAGCTGGGAGGGAGCAAAAATGTGGGTCAGCTGGGGGCCCCGAAGGACACTGCATACATCCTGACTTGAAGGTGCAAAGTATCTACTAGGGGTGCCCACAACCATGTCAAGCAGCGATGAATGCGTGAGAGCCAATGTAGGGTTATCCTTGCCTATCTGATTTGTCAAAGCCATGCACAACCAGTTTTTGAGAGAGCCATGAAAACATGCACGCTACAACCAAAAGTATTGGGACGCCCCTCCAAATCATTGAATTCAGGGGTTCCAGTTACTTCCATGACCACAGGTGTATAAAATCAAGCACCTAGGCATGCAGACTGCTTCTACAAACATTTGTGAAAGAATGGGCTGCTCTCAGGAGCTCAATGAATTCAAGCGTGGTGCTGTGATAGGACACCACCTGTGCAATAAGTCTATTCGTGAAATTTCCTCACAATTAAATATTCCACGGTCAACTATTAGTGGCATTATAACAAAGTGGAAGCAATTGGAACAATTGGGAACTCAGCCATGAAGTATATATATTTATATATATAGTATATATATATATATACCAAATTTTACAGAATTGCACTAGCTGTATATACAGATTGCACTGATATCTGTTTCAATTGCACACTGAATAAGGACATGGAGCAGTTTATTTTGCGTTCAGGGCCATTACTGCTTCGGGATAAAAGCTGTTTTTGAGGCGGCTTGTCCTGGTTTTCATCCCTCTGTATCTCTTGCCTGATGGCAAAAGCTGGAAGAGGCGATGACCGGGGTGTGATGGGTCGTGAGAAATGTTCATCGCTTTTTTACGGCATCGGGAGAAGTAGATTTGTTCCAGGCTGGGGAGGGTACAGAGGGTCTCTGCTGTCCTGATGACCCTCTGGAGCGCTTTCCTTTCCGTGGAAGTGCAGCTGCCGTACCACACACACAGTCCGTACGTGAGCACACTCTCGATGGAACAGTGATAAAAGGCAAGGAGCAGCTTTTTGGGAAGCTGATACTTTCTGAGGATTCTCAGAAAATACAGCCTCTGCTGCGCCTTCTTCAACAGCTCCTTGGTGTTGGTGCTCCAGGTCAGGTCATCCTCCAGCTCTATACCCAGGAACCTGAACACTGGGACCCTCTCCTCACAGGCCCCATCTATAGTGAGTGGCTGGATGTCAGATTTATTTTTTCTAAAGTTAATAACCAGCTCCTTCGTTTTTGTGCTGTTGAGGAGCAGGTTATTGACTCTGAAAGCCACGCTGACAGCCGTTACACCTCGTCCCTGTAAGCCAGCTCATCCTCCATGCACGAGATGAGACCGACCACCGTCGTGCCATCCGCAAACTTTATGATCTTGTTGCTGTAGTGGGTGGGGATGTGTGTAGAGGGTGTAGAGGAGCGGGCTGAGCACACAACCCTGCTGCAACCCGGTGTTGAGTTTGAGAGCAGTAGAGGTATGGACTCAACACCTAGCTCAAGTGCAGTACATAGAGAGCTTCATGGAATGGGTTTCCATGGCTGAGCAGCTGCA
>JAODKN010000134.1:17308937-17319115 GCA_026774425.1 Petrocephalus zakoni | reverse complement strand
ATATAAAAATGATGAAATGTCAAGAATTACTTGTGGAAGAGGAAATACGATTTTTCAAAAGACTATGTGAAATATCACCTCAAATAAGGAATGTAGACCACAAATCGAAATAGCACAAAGCAGGCCCATTTTAACTATGGAGATATATAGCAGAATTAGGTGATCTTTCATGGACATTTTAGGCACACCAAATTTTAGAAAAAGCAGGTGACTGATTTTGCTTAAATAACAAGTCAGATGAGATTTTTTATGACTTAATAGGCTTCCTTTTGTTTGCTGATTACCGTCTGAGAGACCTGGAACGCTTCTCTTGGATGACTTCAGCGCAGTCTAATTATCTGTCATTCTGAGGACATGGGCTCACTGACCTAAACAAAATTACTAGATGTGAATCATCTGCAGATTGCACAATAATACCCATTCTGCTCTTAATAACAAAATGAATACATTGTCAACAGGTCTTGGCTGCTAATGAGACCAATCATGGCAAAAGAACCACAATGAGTACAGTTAAAGACGGGTATTATATTTCCAGTTTACACCGATTTTTTGCTGCAGTTTTAGTTTTTCTTTTCCCGCACCCCGTCTCTAACTCCAGGCAAAGTGGAAGACGGCTAAAAGCTGACAGGAAACGTTACGTAACATCACCCACCACTGGCAGCAAATACATCTCTGGCACCTGACAGGCTAGCTGACAGTGGTTACGCAGATGTTGACTGAGATAATGTGCCCAAATTGAGGCACCCTCTCCTTGGCACTAATATGGCCATTTCCTCCACTCACATGGGCCCATGATCTGAAGTACAGGCTGCAGCCTACATATTTATGGACACCAGGTTAAGCGAGTGTCTGTGGGTAATATTTATCTGCTTTCAGTGAAAGGCACCTTTGTCCAGCACTGATCACAGTCTATACCTCCATCCTCCTGCCTCTTGTCTGGTGCAGGATGTCCCAGGGAGCATAGAGAACAAGGCGGCGGGGGATGGGGGGGACACTTATTGCAGTACATTTTATTATCCGTACTCGAGTGAGCAAGGAGCTGTAAAGTTAATGAATAAGGGCTGTGAAAATAAACACTGTAAGACAATGTCCAAAGCCAGTCAAACAGTAAGTCTTTCACAGCCAGTGACAACATGAAGCCGGCCGTGATAAACTGCCCCGAATCTCGCGTTCTTAAAGCTGCGGAGCTTATTTTTAGAACAACAATGAACTGGTTACGTTTAAGGGCAACGGCAGGACTATGAGCGGCAGCTGGCTTTTTAGCCGTAAACCTGAGCACCGGGCAGTGCCGCCTCGTTCGGGGGCGACGCGCCAGCGCGGCTGACTCATGAGCCTGTCGTGAGCTGGTTTTAAACCGCTAATTACCCCTTGTTATTATAGGCTGAATATCCAACTTGAATTCACTCTGTCGTTTAATCGTGTTATTTAGACTATTTAAACAAAATACAGGTAATAATGAAGGAGGGAGACGGGAACCTTACCGGCAAGCCTGGCTTTTCCCTTGAAATCAGTCATTAATTAGTCCTAAACATTTCTCTTTTATTTGTAATTGGCTCGCATTTGTCAAGATACCGTTAAAGAAGAACGCTTAATTAATTAAACATGAAAGTAACACCTTTCAGAGTGTTTGAGAATACAGATGTAACAGATTATTTACTTTCTTCCCAAATCCGGAGCCTCCATCAGATTTGTTCAACTCTTTATCACATTAATTAGCACCTCGATCCTTCCCTCTTGGAAAATGAGGGCTAGGTGAGGAGGAGTGGGATTCGATGACTTTAAAATGCACAGAGCTAACAAGTCATTCATCCCTCCGCAGCTGCTACAGCAATCTAGCCGCCTTTATTGTGCGAGGCGGCTAGGTGGCAGTGCCTTTGTCGCTCCCAGGCCTTGAACCGATTGACGCCTGAAAGGGACGTTTGCCAAAACGTGCACATATTATCCCAGCGGCAGCTACAAAAAAAAATTACAATTAATAGAAATGTAAGGCTACATTTCAGCAGAAAATAACCTAAACGTTTGGAAACCGCAAAGACACTTAACAGCTTACTTTAGGATAACCTCTTTCCCTTAATTAAAAAAATGCGAAGCCCAAATAGATATTTTAATGTGATAAATTATAATAAATAGGAATAAAATGTAGCTCTGTCGCTGCAGGTTACTAGTACAGCTGTTACACTTATTGTGATCTTACAGTTTCTCCTCCCTCATTTTGATAATTATAGGCAAAGCATTGCACTGCTCCTCAACCTAATTATTTTATACTTATTAACTTAGATACCTTATGTAATCCGTATTTAAAATGCTGTGCAGTTTACACGACAAATAAACTGCATGTCTTGCCTGCCATTTTGCGCTTATTTTTGTAACTGAAAAGATACGGTATAAAAACAATTAAAACCAACACAACGCACATGGCTTTGCTATCCCCATTAATTTAGAGCATCTCAGAAAGCAAAGAATTTCGGTCACGATGTGAACAGTAAGTGGGGCTGTTGCAATGAGTGTTTGAACATAAGTGGCCTGGTTGAACGACAGATTATTACTTTAAAATGAAAATACAGATGCTTGGAAATGAAGGGGGGACTGGTTCAATTAGCAGTTAAAAAAAGAAGAGGCCACTTAATTTGAATGATCAAAAAAAAAAAAAACAAAGCTCACAGATTTTGTCGCTGGTTATATTTAACTTTCCTCCATAATAATAATAATAATACCATATGAGGATAATACCGCAGCATGTTATGGCTCTCGGATTCCACACCAGGCCACGCATTAAGTGTTCCAGGCCACAGATTTGAGGATAAGAAGCTCGCTGCTCCAGTTTGGCCTCTGCGGCAAATCGGGGCACGTCAGCGTGGGAGAGTCAGGCGCCCCCTGGCCGCGTTTCATCCTCATCCTCCCCGCCCGCGGCTCTGGCGGCCTGCGCTGCCCGCCCCGCGCACTGGCCGCGAACCGCGCCTCTGCTGTCGGCTCGCATGGACATCAGATAAGGGATGGGGAGGGGGGGCGCAGGTGCCAGAGTCTACATTAAAACGCTAAAAGGAAACAAAAAATAAAATAAAAAATGACAACAAAAATAAACCGAAAAAGAAAGAATGACCGACTGCAGCAGGGTAACTTGTACTCCGCCTTACATAATAAAGTCAGGCGCTGATTATTCTTGATAGACGACTGGCTCTAAATGCTAACGTTCAACATATTTACGTGTTTTTAGATGTAGCTTCTGGCTTACATTCGACCCGCTGGAGGCACTTGAGCGTCGCCTACTCTAGGTCGGCCTGTTATTTGCTGGGAATGGCTGAGTGTGCCTTTGCATGCCTTTGTTCGTGAGGTCATCCAGCCGGGTGAGCGGAGGGTCAGCGGGATTGTGATATTGTAGCACAGCACTAGGCTAAGCCCACAAGCTCTCCATGTCTGTGCTGTCTGTAAGACGATCACAGAGGGGATGGTCCAGAGGGAATGAACCAGAGGGGGCGCCCTGGCTTTGGAGGGATGGAACCCGGAGCACGTTCCAGTTCCAGGGCACTTGCGCGGACCCCCCTCCCCGCCTGTCTGCCGTGTCCCGCTGTCACCGCGCTTCCTCGTCTAATGCCGCTTCCTTTAATTTGGGCGCTAGCCGCGCCTGAGCATGCTAGCCGCCACATTCATGCCGTGTTTACTTAGTCTCACATCCACCAAATGGCGGATGTAAACGGTTTGGCAACTTTGTCCCCCGGCTTTGGTTCAGGCCTTGAGCTTGACTCGCCCTGGTTTTTTCGGGGTCTGTTCATGTTTATTTGAATTAATCATGCTCATTATCAGAATCCGCCCTAGAAACAACATAACTTTTCTTCTCTGTGTCAATTTAGTGACTTTTTTTTGGGGGGGGGGAGAGGGGTGGGCGACCAGAATGTTGTACTTGTGTAGAAAAAACGCCATATCCACGAACAAGGCCCTTTTTTTCTGTGATGCGAAAAGCAGAAACATGCTGCCTGGAGGATTACGCGTTCGAGAGGCGATTTTGAGAATGAAACGCATAAAAAAGGACAATAATGTTGCCGAGCAACGCTATCCCCCCTCCAACTTTGTGAAAAAATGATGACTTGAAAGCCAGTGCCGTTTAATTCTGCCTAGCCCACCGGAACAGCAGCTGAGGCTGACAGCCAGACGGACGCTGCAGATCAGAGAGAAGATAGTATTGACTCAGTAGCCTATTTGGAGTAAGTCCTTCCTAGTATATATCAGGCAAAGCACGGTCAAGGGCAAGGAGGTCAACGTAGGATTATTCTGTCAATACTGGGGGATATCAAAACACAATTCCATATGGCATTATGAGTGAGACATCTTGAATATGAAAAAGGTCTAGTTTTGATTTGTCTCGGATATTACACTTATCAGACCTTTCCCATGTAACTCGTAATAGTAATTAAGTAGTATAATTTGAATATATTCTCTGGGATCTGATATTATTCCATTCAGCTTAATTTAATAAAGCTAGAGCAATTATTAAATTTGTCGCTGACTGAGTGTTATATTTTGTGCCTAGTGTTACCGGGGGTGGGGGGGGTGGTTGGGCATTCACTATTGTAATTTACAGCTGTGTATTCTGTCCTGCCTTCCTCAGGTGATTGAAAGAGTGGTTTGCGAATGAAAAAGACATGGACCTTGTTTTTAGCTTTTAGAGACGAGAGGGAAATGGAGGGCTGCAAATATACAGGCATTTCTGGGGTGTTTGCTTGTTCAGGACTTACTAGGGCTTGTGCCCTTATGAGAAGATGTCTACAAAGAGATTTGAAAAATCCAGAAAATAAGAACATCAGACATTGTAGAGGCATCATCTTTTTAAACTTTATTTGCTTGGTAATGTTACTTTTTTTTGGGGGGGGGTGATCTGAATAATTAATTCGATGGGATACTCCCAGAAAGACAGAACTGCAAGAAAGTGTATTTATACATTTGTGTGTGTGATGCAAGTTGTCGTGGAGACAAGCATGCAACACACACAGCTCCATGATCGGGCGTGAAGCTGGGACATTATCACTCTCATGAGGACCACTGACACTATTTCAATGATACTTCTGACTAAGTAGCATGGTTAAATTGCAGCTAGTCGCTCTCCCTGGACAATCGTTTTTCCACAAAGTGCTGCATAAAATATATCAAACAGAGGACATTGGAACCGCTTTCGTAGCTTGTAATTGAAAGACCCAGGCAAGGAAAACATGTCCATATGCCTGGCTGTGTGACTGCACTCCGGGGCTGCTCAGGACGCAGTTTGTGTGCGACCTCTGGTCTCACACCGTGATACTTAAGTAACAGCTCATCTCTTTATGGTGCCAAAGCATAATTTTTCCACATTTAAATGTGAAAGTTTAAAGACGGCGTGTGAACTCCTCAGGCTACTCATGGGCCTCTTTGTAGATGTCATGCAGTGTCACGCAGTGGCATCGTAGCTTTGCATTGGTCTCGTGAAGAGTCACTAGTCTAGAGTAGAATTTGGGAAGCTGATAGAGTCCATGCTAATGGTACAAATTAATAAACAAAAATCATTTCAAAATTTAAAAGCATGAGATCATGAGATCCAGAGTCTATGGGCACAATGTAGGGAACAACCCAAGGCAGCGAACTAAAACCATTCAAACTGATTGGTGATTTCGGGGGGGGGACGCCTGGAGGAAAGCTGACATTGACATGGGGAGAACTTTCAAACTCCACACAAGGAGCCATGGTGGAGATTCAAGCACTGGTCCCACAGGAGAGATGTAACACTGGTAAGCACTGCCCCACTCCCTCTGTCTAGCTGTTTCACAAAACAATAATAAGGCATAAGGTGGAATGCAGTCTGTTTCATGACTATTAATCACTTTTGCGGAAAAAAAGGAAAGCGTTACTGATGCTTTTGGAATGTAACAAATGTAATACAATTACATGTGCTAATATTACAAAAAAAATCTATCAATCACACTGCTTTTGATGTGGTGACGGTGTAACCCCCTGGAAATGTGACACACACACACACACACACACACACAGTGTTCTGTTAATAAACGTCAGCCCTCCTCTAGTGCATTCCTCTTTGTTTCCTGTCCAGCCGAGACCCCTGGCAGCTGAGATTGTGGTGCTGTGGTCTTTTTGTGCTTCTGATCTGAGACATTAAACTTGCTGCTAGTACGTCATAAAAGTCAGAAAGAAGATCTATGGTCTAGCATCACCCAGAGAGTTTCTTATTGCATATCATTGTACCTGGTATGTATGACAATAAAGGCATTTTGTTCTAGGTTATGCTTTTGACCCCAGGCATGCTAAACATTTTTTATACCTCACACTCTTTAGTGATATTCCATCCATCCATAACCGCATATCCGGTTCAGTAGGGGTTCCCAAACTTTTGGTGACAGTGGACCCGTATACGTTGTGCACAAACCCTTAAAATTTGTTGTCTGGGTGTCAGATTGAATAGTGGGGTAGATTTTAGTAATTTCCTTTTTTTTCAGATGCAAACGTAACGGGTCATAAAAAAATGTGTGGTTTGAAAATTAATGGCTCATTTCTGGAATGAATCCCCAGTGGTGGAATACTGGCCGCGGACCCATGCTGGTTCTGAGGACTGGGGGGTTGGGTTTCCCTCCAAAAATGTTCTGAGGGCAGAACAAAAAAAGATTGGTTCGGATCTTGAGTCAGAATTCAGACCAACCAATCGGATGTCTTGGTCCCGCATCCTGTAGTTGCATGGACCCACCTCCTCTACACTCTGATTGGTCATCTCTCTGAACCAATCATTTTTTGTTCTGTCCTCAGAACATTTTTGTGTAAGTAAAACACCAGGGTTGGGAGGTCATTTCACCACAGGCTTAATGCTGGTGTGTCACAATAAAATACACAAACATAACAAACACAAACTGATAGAATGAGCCGTGTTTGCAAATTTCTGCTTTTCTTCACAAGAACAGATAACTTGTCTGTAGTTGCAGCTGTTCTGCTAATGTAATAAATCTGTTAAGATCTTGGCAGGTCTCAGACTGTGAAGGCAGTCACTGCCAGCATACAGGTCAGCGCTCCCCAAACAGTATTGTTTTACTCCTCTGTGGCCAAGGTCACGGTGTGAACTGAAACCTCGTATGCCAAGGCCGCACAGAGACCCATAACCACAGGCTTTGCCTGCACTTCCCACAGAGCGAAATGGCCCGAACAGAGTGTAACGTGCACCATGCGTGTGCTCAGAGCGCTTGTTTTGATGAGACACATATTTTGCAATGCAAGCATACCTTTGTCAGCTTAACTTTGGTATTTTGGATTTACATTCATATAATTTTTCTTGTAAAAACATATATTTATGTGTTGTGTTGAATTGTGTTTTACATTTTTAAACCTAGTTTCCAGCCATCCCATATTTTATGGGGTCATCCTGTACTAAAAACTAAAATGCTATGTCCTGTTTTGAACCAATATGGGAAGCGATTTGTTCAGAAATGCAGTTTCCAGATTATGCAAATGACCCCCCCCCAACAAGTTTTGGTAACTTTTTATTTAACAGGGAACAAATACTTAGTAATAAAGTTACTACTGAAGTACAAATCATAAACATATCCGGAACAAATATGGACGCTACTTGAGAAAAAAAAAAGAGATCACTATGTAACTTGTGTTACTCATTACCGGTTCCTTCAGTAGTTCGCAAAGGTTTACAGAATAAACAAATGTAGTAGCAAATATAGCATCTGCTTAGGATGAAAGATGTATCATGATTAATTAATAATGAACAAACATGGGATCAGTATTTAACTTGTGTTATTCATGACTTGTTCCTTCAGTAGTTACTATAACAGATATAGTAACAAATAAGTTACTATAATAAACATAAACAAGTAACTGCTTGCGATAAAACATGCATCGCAATTCATTCATGATGAATTAACATGAAACGTAACTAAGGCTTAGTTTGTGGTTAATTAATAAAGAGGCAATAGTACTATACTGTATGATTTGTGTCCTGTCAAGTAAAGTGTTACCCAATTTTTTAAATTTGAAAATCCCTCCCTATCAATTTCTTAGTTATCGGGACCCAGGTCAACAAATTTTGCCAAGCCCCTCCCACAACATAGTAGAGGGCCTCTGATAACTCCAGTAGCTCAGGGGCCTGTAACCATGCTAATGCCTGTCCCTTTGGAACGGGGATACATTTGCCATCGTTTCACATTTAGTGCCACGTACCATTGGCTAAAAAATGAAAGCTGATAAACTTAGGCCAATGATCCGTCCATTTCTATTGGATTACCCATCCACCGTGTTATTTTCTAAAACATATAACTCAAAAAAGTAGCGGCATGATTTCAGCAGAGTGCGCAAGTTTCGGCAAACTGACAGTGGTGTCCCGTGCAGACCGTCAGCTACAATCACACGCACACGGATTTCCCGCAGTTAATCAAACTTTCCTCACCCCCCCTGCTCAGATGTGTCAGTGTTGCTCTCCTAAGGTGGAGTAAAACAAAGAGCGCAAGCTTCCATTCTGCGCCGTCACTCAGTCAGGAAGGATAACCCGTGTAAGTTAGAAGACAAAATCAACACTGAACCATAATCATTTTAAAAATGATGATAATACATAGTCTTGTGCCTTTTTCCCCCCATCCGCTCAGCATGCATATTCATGTATGTGCAGTGTTGCTAATAAGATGCACCAATACCCGTGAGCCTCTCAGATCTAATCTTTTCGCTTGAAAACTGTGAAGAGAAAGGCAAAGAGTGAGGAAAGTGAGGTTCCGCAGCGATTTATGGTATTAATTCCCACACTCCCCCCTCTTGCTCCTGCTCATCCAGATTGGAAAACAGTTAAAGTGTTTAAGTTGCCAAATGGCCCGGCAGGAGGAGAAGAGCCTGATTTACAGAGAGCGATTCAGCTGAGATCACTATCATTCACATAACTTTATTAGTGTTTCTGGTGCATCTCCTGTCTGATTTACTGTGCAGTCCCAGGGGCTGCTGGTGCAAACAGAGAGGAAATCCCCGCACAAGGTAGACCCGGCCCCCCCAGACTGGCTGCTGCAGTGAATGCAGGCTGGCCTGGTCAGGGCTCGTCCATGCTCTTCATAGCCAAAAACCAGACTCTTACTATTATTTGTAATATGGATTTTTACCTTCAAAACATGGATTTTTTGCTTTAATCTCTTTATCTGGAGTGATTCCAAACAAAAGGCTGTCACAAAAATAACCCCGTAACACAGGAAAAGTCATACACTGCCACCTCAGACAGTGGGAACAATAATAGTCACGCATGATTTGTGTTTTGGTGACTAAACGCTTTTTTTTGTATTCCTCATACTTATTCACCAATAGAAGCTGTTTTTTTCAGTTATTATATTCTGGTTGTACGGCAGCTCTTACAGTTTAATGTACTTTTTTATGTTCATTTCAATTTCGGTGTTTAACAAATTAATCTAAACCGTTGCTGGAGCCTGGAGGCCAACACTTGTGTAAGAATCCCACTCTGAATTCTTTAATATTGCTAATTACGGAGCAGTGGGTTCAGGGCAATCAATGTGTTCCGTTCATCAGGTCAAAAATCAGTGGGGGGTGGGGGGGACACAATTTAATAATTTAAGCACAGAAGTCTGTATTAGAGAGGAGAAGGATGAGGCAGACGCTTCCCTTCAGGCATCCTGCTCATGTTCTCCCGGGGACAGGTTAAGTACTGCGCTGCAGAACTAAATATTTCAGGCAGTTTCCATCTTAGTGACTGGCCAACGAAAACAAAGTAAAAAAGTTATGGACTTTGCAAGAATTAGACGGCACGTATCCTCCGTATGTAAAGCAAATGTGCTGGTACTCAGTCAGCAGCACTGTTGCCTCACCTCCAGGGTGGTGGGTTTCACTCCCGTCACTGTGTGTGTGTGTGTGTGTGTGTTCTCATGTTCTCCCCGTTTCCTCTAACAGTGCAAAGGCTAACTGGGATACGTGGTAGGAAGACGGATGCATGAATTATATATTTTTAATTGCATTCGTTACTACTGAAAAACCGAATGATTTTGTCTAACTGATGCATTTAAAATAGTTTTTGAGCATTAAGCATAACAACAGTGAACAAGGAGTATGAACCCAGAAACTCTGACCTATCCACTTAGAAGCCACAGAAGTCAGTGATGGTGTGATGGTTAGGGCCATAGAAGTCAGTGATGGTGTGATGGTTAGGGCCATAGAAGTCAGTG
>JAODKN010000134.1:17253915-17266142 GCA_026774425.1 Petrocephalus zakoni | reverse complement strand
GTTGTCAACCGGTTGTTCTTCTTCATAATCATCATCTTTTATTGTTATAATAATAATAATTATTATTATTGTTATTAGTATTATGTTACTACTACTACTTCTTCTACTACTCCTAATACCACTACTACCGCACTACTCCAAGTCAAGCATTACTCGGGAATCCCCAGTTTGAGGAAAAAAAAGTTGATAAAGTATGATATTGCCCAAAACAAAGTACAACGTACGAGAAACACGCATTGCAGCTATGTGTAAGCTCGCAAAGTTGACGTTTCCGGCGGTAAATAGGAGACGTTTCTGCCCTAATACGTCTTTCGATTAGCAGGCAGCCCATTAAAACGGAACATTTTGCCTACCAGGCTTTCGAAGCTTTGAATTTATGTATCAGATTGCAATATTTTAACAGTATAGGCGGGGGTGTAAAGTCGGCGGCGCTCTATGGGAGACCGTATGCGCTGACAGCGGCTGTCAGATCCGACCCGGCGCCAAACAAAACGACAAAGAAGACGAGCGTCAAAATCTTACAATACCTTCAAAGTTAGAAGACACCGTGAGAGCTCCTGCTTTCCATTAAAATGTAAGAAGCAGTGCTGGCTGTGTCCCACCTTGAGAGATCCAATAGAGAGGAAGTCCCCGGACCGGCGCTGGCAGGCAGGCTGAGTGTGCGCCGCAGCTGAGCCGTCTGCCGCACTTCTGAATGACTAGATGGAGCGAAAGTGCGCCGAGCTCGGATTGGGAAAAGGGGGTAGAGGCGCAGGAGGAGGGCCCTCCGGAAGGGTGTCAGGTAAGCGGGCCGCCCCTCCCCGTCTCTGATGCTCAGATCGATGATTTGTCAGCCGCATCTCCAGAGGCACTTCGGGCGTCTTACGGCGCCCCGCTTTGCGCGCGTCCCCCGGGGAGCCCGGCGGCGGAGAAGTGGGCTGCCAGGAGCGCGCTCACACTCATCAATTATCATATTTACACACCACATGTTTATATGCCATGTAAGGGGGCTGATGGAATAAGTCGGGGTTAAGGTCTGCAGTGCGGAGGTTTTTAGGCGCATGACAGTTTTATATATACATATTTGTGTGTGTATACCTCATTGTGTCTCATGTTAGCCTTTATTGTTTCCGACTATCAAAAAAAGTACCTGACAGTTGCGCCCTGTACGTATGCGACCGCAATTGTGTTTAGAAAGTTTTTTTTCTCCCTCTGAATCTCAGAAGTCTGGTTCTTACCCGTCTCCCGCCATAACGGCTATTGTGGTTCACTAAAGTAGGCTAGTATAATATGGGTCGTTAATATAAGGGCGATTACTTTAACTGGAAGGTAGCCTACTTGCGTGTACCGACGTGAGATACCAAGGGGCGCTAATACTGAAACGCCTAAAAATTCGGAATCATTCTTAACAGTTTCTGCTTTATGTACAATAAAACGTGATTTAATTATCAAGGAAGGCATTTTTATTTTGTGGCGCAGCAATATATCATCATCATCGTTATTATTATTATTATTATTATTATTATTATTATTATTATCATCATCATTATTATTATTACTGTTATTGTTATTATTATTATTGTCAGTTGCAGACTTCCTAATGTAACTTTCTTCAGGTTAATTTGCCAGACACCAGTCAACGACAGTAAAATACAAATGATCCTGTATTGCTAGAGAATGAAGACGTAAAAACTACGTCTTTTACAATCGAAGGCGTATTTATATATCAATAGTCCCTACAAATGAGATAGCCGTTGTCCTTTTTTGGTAGGATTTCTCAGCATTTGTCGGAGTAATATCCAATAATTATTAAACTAATCATTTCACAAACATTGTTCATACACTTAATATTCAAAATATAAATTGAGAATCCTGATTAACCAGCGGAAATGTTTCTGCTTGGCGCACAGAATAGAAGGAGACTAGTGATTATTTTAGTGGCAAAGGGGCTTCGAAGTATTAAAAACAAAGTTTAAAAAAAAGTAAAAAAAAAAAACCTAAGTAATGCCCGAAAAAAATGTGAGTATATTTTAAGCAGCATACCTACGCTTTAGTAAAATGTTTAGTAAAATGTCATCAAGAGATTGAATAAACTTTCTGCTTTGCTAGCCTATGTATCTATAATCAGATCAAACAGACCTATAATTCGATTTCTTGTGTTTTCGCATAAATATTACTGTCTTATTGACTAATTCAATTCAACGGTTCATTGAAGGGCGCCTTACTGTACACAACTAGTGTGCAAAAGGGGCACCAGTGTGCCCTCTCCACACAACCCTAGTGCAGCAATGTTCTTTTTAATTTCTACAATTGTTCGACGAATCACCAAAGCAAACCATGCAGTTCATTGTCACGTATCGGTTACTTCGTTGCTTTTTTTACTTTCAGTAAGACAAACCTTTGCTTTTATTTTATAAACCTTCAAATGTCCGTCTTAATGGAATGAATTGCAATGGCTGCATTATATCTCACCATACGGAAAAAGGCGCACACGCAGCTTTTAATCAAACGTTAAATATCAACCTTATTTCGATGTGTTGCGGATCCCAGCGACGCGGCAGCCGCGCTAAGGCAGGACTCAGGGACTTCAATGCGCCGTTTATGTCAGACGGTGCTTCTTATTAAACCTACTATTTGTTTGTTAATTATGCAACAGTTTAACTTATAGTCTACTGTGTTGCTCATTCAGTCATACTGTTATGAAGGGCTGCTGTCCTTTCTGCCTTCGCCTAAACAGAAACAAACTGATGAGTTAAACACTTTGAAAAAGATTCCGTTGTTACAAAGTGTCGACAACAACACTGAAACGTAATGGTAGTAAAATTCGCTATCACTAACCCGCTGGATGCGATGCAGTTTAATTATCTGCAGCGGTGTGCAGTCTGCGGGGGCGACGCGTTCTTTGGCATGTATATCTCTGACCACAATTTATTATCAACATATATTAATTTATTATCAATATGTATTAATAATTGCCTGTGAAGTTTAGTTTTCACTTACTTTTTCAACGACGAAGTGAAAGTTTAGTTCTTTTATCTCTTTATTTGACAAATGTTATATGGGCGTTCGAATTACTCTGCTGTCACCGTGCACAGATTTATTGATGGTGCTGTTGGTGGTCTTCATTTAGAGCATTGGTATTTCACCAACACCGATGGGGCCAAATTGCCCAGAGTTTGTAAGTCTATGCCCGAGTTTGTAAGTCTATGCAATGGCGAAGCCGCACAGGACATCACACCTTTCGGTAACACGTACACGGGCGCGGCCGCTTACGAGAAAACCTCCTTCATGTGAAGCAGCAGACCTGCCGCTAAAGGTGCGCGGCGCGGCCGCACCGATTGCGCTCCTTGGGACGCGCCTGGAAGTTCTGCGCTGAAAGCGCGCGCCGCGGTTCCCGGCGTGGTGCCGCGCGCTGCCTGTGCCCGCCCCGGGAATAGCAGCTATACTGCCGCCCGCGGGACCAAACCGCGTCCGCCAGCTTGTGATGTTTGTGTGCCCGCCTGCCGTCACTGATAAATGGGTCAGCAAAATAATAACGTAAATTATAGCCATTTCTGAATAATATTTATGTGCTGTTTCTGAAAAGACGTTTACCCATTGTATCTGAAAGGACTTCTAACCACTGTTACGCTAATATAGGAGAAAAAACGAGGTATTGAGGTGGTTTCATTAAGACTGCACATATGTAAGGGGTGTCCTTCGTAGAAGGACATGCTGTCGAGAAAACTTTAATTAATGTTAATAGGTTAATATTAATAGGTAAAACTTGTCATTAATAGGTCAGGGGTCGGGCGTGGACGTCATGGTGGACAAGTGACTTCCGAAAGTATGCGGAATGGCCCTGGGATTGCTGAACTTCTGGTGTTCTGAGATGCAGAGAAGGCATCTTTGCAATAAATGTGGAAATGAATGTCAGAATCACTGCCATTGTCACACGTTACCAGATGAAGGAATCCAAATGCACACAAAGAAATCAGACCCATGCTAAGTCATTACCAAGGGAAAAAGTGAAGGCATTGTCTCAGAAAGCCTTGGCGTTTCAACATTTGTCAGTAAAGATCCAGAATTCCATGAGTGTTTCATGTTGTTAAAAGAGACATGTCAAGATATATGGACTTATTAATCCCTGTCTGTATGTACATCCAAAAGCTTGCATGGTCAGACTGTGTATATGAATATCATCCATTCAGTATTAAGAAAACTACATATTTTAAGCATTTTAGGCATATTCTTAAAACTATGTAGGTGTAAATATATGTGACCCTAAGCAGGATAGGTGGATGGATGGATGGATGGATGTTGTTGGTAGATAGATATTTGCAAAATGGAAAATAACTACTAACTGATATAATGACTACATTAAAGGGTACATAGGAAAAAACACAGTATATGACAGTTTGCTTTAAGGAGAATGGCAAGAATGATTACATAGGGGTGGCGTTTTATTACAGTCAGTAATACAACAACATGCTTCTACACGGAGGCGACTGACCCATCTGTCAAAGACCTGTTAGTACACATGACAGATGCTCACCTGTCACGCCACATTGTCGGCTGCAGATTCCCCCACAATCCATTTGTTTTGCCTTGTTTAAGAAACACGTACTAAACTGACGGTGTGTAAATGTTTTCCCCAGGAAGGCATCATTCACTCACTGAAGTCTGCCTGGTTAACAGCACAGTTAATGATAGCATTTGAGCTGCAAAGGGTGCATGGATTTGCTCATTTTGTCATGCCTCTGTTGTCCTTTCCTCCGGCGTGCGTGTGGGCCGGCTTCCTACCGCTGTCCGCAGCACACCCATTTAGCTACATCCAATGCACGCTGAAATCGAGGCCTTCCTTGATATTTTATTGGCTTTTGCCAAGCACCTTTAGCTTCTCTTGTAGTCTTTTTTTATTATTTTAAAATGTCTTTAAAGGTAAAAGAAAACAAAAGGCTAACTGTACATTAGTATTTCAACATTATTAATTATCTTCTTCTTATTATTATTATTATTATTAATAATACTAATGTTACTACAACTACTACTACTACTACTACTGCTACTACTAATAATAATAATACTTTATGCTGTTGTTATCGTTGCATTTCTAACTGCCATCTCACTGTTCCAGTGCAGGGCTAAAGAGTAATTGTGTTTTTTTATTATTTATTGCATGTTCAGTAGGCCCATCATTGTAAGCATAATAAAAATACGTTATGCACTTTTTTGAATTAACAGCATAGTTGTACTAGATGTGTGTATTTAAGATTAAAATAAATAGAGTCACTGTCTCTGCTGCTATTTTCTTGATTTGCTTTCTCTTCTGGAAATGAATCTGTAGCGACCACACAAACAGCAATGTTATGAAATTTGACATGTGGTTTACCTGTAAGTCCCAGATAATTTATTTCTCCTCAGCAATTGTCAGTTAATCAATGTTTCCCAGAAAAGTAAAGATTTATTGTCGTCTGTTCGAAGACTTGCCGTTTCACATTTAGTCAGATTTTGACATCTACTTCGGCTTCTGAAAGGTGTGTTCTCAGTATGATTAACCTGTCTGTTGCAATTTTAGGAGAGAGCGGAGGAGATGATTGGGCACACCAATGTAAATGTTAAATGAATTTTAATGTGACTTTTTCATAATCTACCAAAGTTAATCGGACATAAATGAGAATGACCTCCAAATTAATCTTCTCTGTCGGTTACGTTACATGGCCCCTGCCAGACATTAAAGAGGACATATTTTCCAGATGATCCATGTGCTTATCTATCACAGTGTCAGAGCAGTCTCAGACCCCTTACAAAAAGGCACCGATTTGACATCATTAAATGAGCGTCTGTAACGGCAGCCTGAATTTATTTATGAATGTCATTCATTGAGTCGCCACCAGGGGGACATTTGCGGTAAATTTCGTGGGCCTTTGAGTAGAAACAGTGGAAGCAGCAGATCGGGCAATGCTTCTGATAAGCATTCTGGTTTACATTTTCGCCTGATAAGGCAGCAAATGCTTTGAAGTAAAAATGTACATTCATTGTGCTGTAACAATATAACAAAATTAGTAAAAATGAGACGAGAGTTCATTTTCTCCACTACAATAGTTCTGCTGTTTTATGCATGATGTCGATTTATATTTGGGAATTTATTAACAGGAGAACAACATCTGCAAGCTTCCAAAAACATCCAGATGATTACGTTACATCTGCTTTTCAGTAAGCGAAGTGAGATTTGCAGACGCTGTTGCTGACAGTTCCACCTGACTATAAATATACACATGCACATATGTGTAATTTTTTTATTAAAAGAAGCAAAGAATGAACTTGTGTATCCAGCAGTCACTGCTAGTATACAGAATATACATAATAATCATATCTTAATAATTTAACCCTTATAAAAGGCGAAATGGCACAAAAGATGTATGTGGGATTCTTAGCCCTTTACCAACACTAATATTTAAATGTACAAATAAATGGTCTTACTAAATTCTGACCCAAGTTCAACCTTTAATTCCTGGGTTGGCATTTTAGATTCCAAGTTTCTCCTGAGCAGCATATATTTTGACATATATTTCTTTTACTTCTAGCCAATATTGTTATGCAATCCACTGTGTAATTGGCTATAAAAACACATATGCTCAGTACAATAATAGGGGTGGGGGGGTTTGCAGGAGGTGGGGCTGCTTGTGTCTGACCCAGTAATAATCCTAATTTGAAATAACTCAACCTTTCAAAAAATCGTTTTATTCTTTGCCATTTCTGACTGTTATTAAAGTACAGCTTTGGGAAGAAATGGATTGCTGAGGCCAGACACCCTGAAATTAGCGTATGGAATTATAACTATACAGTAGCTATCTCATCATAACTGAGTACAATTTAATTATATGCAATTTCATTTGAACGCTAATTTGTCTGAAAATATAAATATAGGAAATCCAGACATGAAACTGAGTGTGATATAGAATTTGTTTTATAGTTATGTTTTTGTACATGTACAGAGTAAAGAGAAGATTCTGTATTTCTATTATAATTAATACAGCACATTCAGTGTAATCCTGAGAGGCATAGCTTAATTCTGCGTGACGCTAAAATTAGAAATAATCAGCAGAAGTTCTGCACTTGCACTGTCTTCCCTGAGACCTGGTCAATGCAAACATATCCTGGGTCTCTAGCAGCATGATTTATGGTGCTTCATCACTTCTAAAGCACTAGAAGCATTCGTTAGTGCTCATTCGACACCGTTTGGAATGTTAGAGAATACAAAAAAAGCTTTGAAAACACTGTCAGCAAATATGAAGACAAATTTCCCCTTAATGGCTGATTTGTGAGAATGTTTGAAAAAAATGTCAGAAGCTGGAAAAAAATAGTTGTAATTTGACAGGTAAATCATTTTTTTCCCAAATAAAGTTATTTACATATTTAATAACTACATCAATAATACATCTACAAAACATACAAATTTAAGGTATTTACAGTCATCTTGCCAGTAATAAACATCATTTTTGATATAGATTTGTTTAAAATGTTTTAACCTGATCATGAAGGCATTTTGCTAATATAGCTAATGCCAGTATCACATAAAGATAATTTTCAATAGATAGCTTTTATATAAAAAATACATGACTTTAAAAAAAAGACATCTCGAAAATATGCTTCAAGTCACAGATAGCCCTTCTAACTTACAGAGTGGTCTATTACCCTGGCGTAATTAAACAATGCAATGAGCTCCACACTAACGCAACGGAATGCCTGCGAAGGATGTGGCACTAAGTAGCTAAGATTGTTACACTTGGGTAATCATTATTGAAGGTAACTTATAGAGTCCCCCCCCCCCCCAAGTTAATAATTACATATAAATCAATTAAACATTACTGATAATAAAACCTGACATGTAACCACAAAAACAAACTTTATATTAATAATTTTTCAAAAGAAAAAATTAAGTGATTTGTTACTGTGCCTTAAAATGTACCACCACAACAAACATATTAAATATATAATTGCTAAATATGAACTTGATATGAATATGAATATGAAACATTTATTTGCTTTCAATAAGATAACTTACATGTTACAGAAATAATTTTGAGTTATTAATTAGGTTCAGTCAGGGTTAAATTGACTGTTGTAAGTGACCTTTAAGTTCATTGCTGGCATACCCAGTAAAAGCAGATTTAACATCAGAGTTTAACATATATTTAATGTAGATTCTTATAATTTCTTATATTGATGTTTTTGAGACCATAACCGCAATGGAGAGATACTTTTCTCTGCTGCTTCCAGTTGCTGTCAGAGTTGGACCACTGGAGGTGGTGTACGCTGTGTGGCTCACTGGTTTGGGACATTCAGCTGGTGATCCAAAGGTCACCAGTTTAAATCACATACTTGGCAAAGTGATGTCACCATCAGGCCCATGAGCAAAGCCCTTGGCTCCAGGGACTTGCTGATCTCTCACTTATATGTCACTTTCAATACATTTCTCTGATAAACTAATGTTTAAATGTATAAAAACAGTAATAAAGGTATAGAGGTGATCTGGAGAGCGGACCCTGGGGCACAGAGGTAGATGTACTGTGTGACAAATGGATTCTCATGAGTGCGCATGGAGAAATGCCATTTCCTGGTGCCTTGTTTAGTCCAGGTGAGGCGATCCACAGAGAAGCATGGCAGCAAAGTTATTGTAGAGGTGGAAAGAGATAAATACTTCAAGTAGATTCACTAAGTAGTGTTCTGGATTGTCATTTTCAACTGTACTAATGTAATAAACAGTGGCAAATTACAGTATGGGTGTGGCTAATACCGAATACTCAGCTGCTATGTAGTAGGCAGTGGTGTAACCTTATAATGGGCCCCAGTGCGAGATTTACTTGGAGGTCAACCCCCCTCGTTTCTGGACATGTGTTCATGTATGCCAGCAAAGCCTCCAACCCTTAAGAGTTAAATGTTTCAGACGTTCCATGTTTCTTTGTGAAATATCCCTAAGGTATTCAAATATGAACTCTTTTGGCATCGTTATAAAAAAGGAAAGGATAAAATTTGTACGCAACAGATTCGCTAGCCAGGTAAAGGTTATACAGACCATTGGTTTCCGACATTTCATAATGACAGACTTTGGGGGTTTAAATGAGTAGTTCAATAGCCTCCTAATACACCCCATGAAGGGGCTCCATCAGCCCTCTGCGTGCCCCACACCCCCCCATTTGCGGCAGCACCGCTCGTACTGTAGCTCCACTAAGTCATATTAGGCAAAATGTCCAAATCGATGAGACAGCAGGTGAACGGAACAGTAACAAACTTCACTTGCTCAGAAATCTGAGTCATGATGGCGGAGGAAGTGCCGGCTTCTTACAGAACCATGTAGAAAACAATACCCGGTTAGGTAAGCTGACACATAACTTACGTATATTTCTCGGTTGGTAGTTTTTAGCGGTTTTCACAGTAGTTATGTTACATCGTTCGGTAAACATCCGGGTCAGGTATGATGGCGACCGCGGCACGTCCGAGCACATTTATATTGTTCCTGTGACGAAGGACTAGGGGGTAGGCGTTTCGGCGAAAAGAAGGAGTTCTTTATGACAGAACTGAACGGGGCTAGAAACAAACATGAGCTCTGGGATGGAAAATGGGAAGAAGGAGTGAGGAGGGGCACGGGCAACATTAGGGAGCGATGTTAATGACAGGACTGGGAACACAGGAACAAGAGGTTTGACAAACTCTGAACAGGGGTGGCTCACACTAGGGAGAGAACAGGAGGGGCAGGGCATGGCAATTGTTATGCATACACACAGTACATACTACATTAATGGCCAAATAGTATATACTTCTGACAAAATTCAGTACCTACTGTGTAAGCATTCGATTTCATATGTACCCTCTCTCCTTGTTGTGTGTCTTTCATAATTTATAGTATGGAGTGAAGCTCTCTGGAGACCACCTGGACAAACTGCATGACAGCGTAGTGCAGCAGCTACAGAAAAGCAGCTAAAAAAGCCCAGGGGCGGGCTGTGAAATCAGCACGGCCCATTGTCGGCACACAGCTGTCATCATCTGAGCACCTACTGTACACAAGGCTCGCTGTGTGAGAAGGGCGATGAACATCATGAAGGACATGGCTCACCATGGACATACTGTGTTTAAGCTCCTCCCATCAGGCAAGCACTTCCAATCAATCCAGATATGTACAAACAGACTAAAGAATAGCTTTTTCCCAACAGTCATAAACCTGCTGAACTCTGCATCTCTCCATACATGTATACATTAAGTAATGTTACGCTGGTAAGGTACAATACGCTTTTTACTAATATCTACAATAATACTCTATGTTGCTGTACACTGGTGCAATAATATTCTGATCTTGATACTCAAACACAACATTGTATATTGCATCTTTGCGAATATCTTTGGATATATTTTGTACAATAATTCTATTTTTATTTTGTATTTATGAATGCACCTTAGGGGTCGTCATGAAAGTAATTTTGTTGTGTTATGCAATGAATAAAATTCTTGAACTTCTACCTTTTGAATAGTAATGGGTCTGAAAGAAGCTACTGTCTGTATCATTATCATAGTATGTGTTAGCATGCTCACATTCTCTGTCATAGTAATAGCGTTGGCTGGATGGGCTTGCTGTACTAGTGTGTTAGTGGAGTTTATCCTGTGTGAAACTGTTTAGGTTTGCGGGGGGAGTACACACACAAGGGGAACCGCTTTGTGGTTGTCACTACAGTGGGGATGGTGAAACAGAAAAGTACTTACTGTTTTGTCCTCAACGGAGACGGGTTTCTATTGTCGGAGTAAATAATTAGATGCAATGGACCCAATTTCTTGTTAGAGAAGCATCAATTTCCACTACTGTCACATGTTAGTCAGACAGTTGTTAGACTAAGTAATCATAACATATCATACTGTGTAGCACATCTGTCCTAAGTTTTTTAGCACACACTTATGGATGATTCTGTCAGTGGGTCCTTTATCGGTTTCTTGCAAACTGCATATGAGTCTTACATCAGTCTTACAAGTGATCAATTGTGAGATCATTGTAACCTCTCAGATTCAATTGATGCTGGGAAGGGAACCTTTGTGATACATCACGTAACCATGGCAATGTCTCTGTGTGCCTGGAAACACCTGTCCTAGGGCCAATCACTGTGGATTTAGCAATCCACCTTCCAAGAGTCAGCTTCATTAGGGCATTCAAAACACTTCAGCACAGCATTTACGATTGATTCAATTAACATTTCTCTAAGAAAAGGAAGATCTGAGAAAGATTGAATCAATGTTAAATAATTATTTAAACCATTATTCACATCAGTTAACACTGCTATAGGTTATATACGCAAAAGAAAAGGAAGATTTTTTCTTTAAAACCTGCTCTTTTCTTCTTGGTATATGACAATCTGATTTTGATTTGAATACACAACATTAGTTAGTCTGTTTCACGGTCAGCCCAGATTCTGTGTTGTTCCTCCTTAAAGGTTAAAGCACAGGGCAGAGTTGCCTCTTCACTGCCCTGGCATTGGCTTTCCCGGTTGAGCTGAGAACTCTAGGTGGAATATGCCTTCTGGTTCCCTAAAAACCATCACCCCTGTTCGCCTGATCAGAGGTACTTTATCCACCCACAGTGCAATATTGTAGAGGCACATCAGCCACGTCAGCCCAACATCTCGGATTTCACCTATCCCTTCACCCTTACCACCCAGGAAGCCTCTGAACACCACGGCTCCTTCAGCCAAAGTGACCGGTCAGAATTTTCCAACACTGCCTCCTGGTGAGAAGGCAAATCCACTGGATGAAGGAATTCCTCAAAGCATACCTTTCTCTATTTGACAGTGTTTCCAGAGGTGTTCTGCAGCACCCCATGCTGGCCAAACACAGCCCCATGCTTAGTCATCAAGCAGTTTGCTCAAACATCTTTGGGTCTACCTGTTAGTGTCTGTGCATGGCCTCTCCAAACTGGTCCCATGTGTGAGCTTCTTTCTCCATGATTGCCTTCACTGCAGCTTCTCTGCCTCAGGAGACCCATGTGCTAGTATTATTCTGAAGGCCTCCTCTTGAGCTTGGCAGGCACATCCACAATAGGTGTCCACCAGTTGGTCTTATCGTGCGTCCCATTATTCTCGGAGGTCGGAGCTCAGAACTCGGAATAACGTCACATCTGCTAAAAACTCGGGGAAAACCGAGTCAGGTGCATTCCACTTGCCGAATTCAGATCCAAGATGGAAGCCTCCAAGAAAGTGGCTCTTGCGCTCGCTCTTTCGGAGTACGAA
>JAODKN010000134.1:17228809-17244532 GCA_026774425.1 Petrocephalus zakoni | reverse complement strand
TGATGGCAGCGTTATGTCCTGCCCAGTGTGTCCCCCTGAGCCTCCTGTCTGCCCCCAAATGTGACCCTGATGGCAGCGTTACGTCCTGCCTAGTGTGTCCCCCTGAGCCTCCTGTCTGCCCCAAAACGTGACCCTGATGGCAGCGTTATGTCCTGCCCAGTGTGTCCCCCTGAGCCTCCTGTCTGCCCCCAAGCGTCACCCTGATGGCAGCGTTACGTCCTGCCCAGTGTGTCCCACTGATCCTCCTGTCTGGCTGTGTCCTACACTGTACCCGCCCACCTGCCTTGACCCCAGTCCAGCCCCTGGTTAGTTCTCTTCACTTTTGGTTTCGATTGGTTGCCCCAAATGCCTGCCTGTCGATCCTCCACCCTGCATCACGACAGCAGGACTATACTGGAAATTCACAGAAATGTACCTGGAAATTCTGGGCCTCCTGACAAAATGTGACCTTGGGCTCCCCCATTTTGTATTTTTACATTTTGGTGGGCCCCTGTAAAGGGCCCCCTGAATCTGCCAGGATATCCATGCCCCTCTCGTGCCCCTAGCAATACACAATTCATTCCTGCAGTCCTATGAAATTTTATAATGTAACAATTTCTAAAATTGAAATATTGTAAAATCCATCCTTTCATCCCTCTTCTGAAGTTGGTAAAAACTGATAAATATCATAATTACATTACTCATACATATTATGGGGGCAGTTATAAAAATAATCCTGTAATCTTTTTAAATGTAATGTAAACGTACAGCTCCTATTCATCAATGTACCAACTGTGATGTAATCTGGTTTCCAGTGGCCTGATAGGGAATGCGTCATGGCGACTATTATTGTTACACTGTAATTTGTGCAAAAATATGCGCTACTGACTATGACTACGGCTATGTATGATGTATCTTTCATGTTGTTATTGGCTAGCATTTTATGAAGATTTGTATGCCAATGTATGCCGAGCCTGCAAGCATCACCCACCCTTAAATGGGGGTTTATTTTTAAAACAAAGTGGGGGGGGGGGGTGGTGCGGTAAGGTAGTTGTGACAACACTGGGTGGTGCTCCCCATCATCTGCCAATATGCCCCCCCGTTAATCCACCCCACCTCTGCGAGTTCGTGCAAAATTGCAGGCTTGCAGTGATCCCCTCTATGTGCTACACCTTCCTAACACCAGGACAGTGGGGAAGAGGCAAAGAGGCAGGGTGTGTTACCAGGATATTACAGGGAGAGGCGTGAAGGGGAGCCAGTGGGACGCTACAGGTGGCTGCGCAGTGCCTAATTACTCAGTCACAGCCATTCTTTGTTATTCTTGTGTTTTTTTTCCTAATATAAAATGTACAGGTAGAAGGGGAGTCACCTAAACTGCCATAAAGCTCGGAAAGAAACTGCTTAACACAATTTTTTTTTCTCTGGTTTGCAATGAACAAGATGCCACAGACTGATAAGACTAGAAAACGAAAGGAAATATAAGAAGCCTCCATGGGGAGAATTACTTTCTTAATTAGTACCTTGAAGAGGTTATATGTTTGTAAATGAGCAGCTTAAGAGTTTCCAAAGCAGTGTTTACTGTTAGAAAAATAAAGGCAGAGTGACTCCCGCAGCACAAGTATAGTCTGGATCAAATATAGTGCCAGGGGGATTAAAGAATAGATTTCCTCTGGCGGTGACAGAAGATTTAGTGAATGCTTGGAAAAAGTGTAAAATTAGATTTAATATCCTCGAAATGTGCTGTTTGTGTAACATGCGATACATTCTGAAAAATTCTCGCTAAAGAGGCAGCAGAAGTGTCTGACCTAACACGCGGTTTTAGCTGCTTGCCGCGTTACGTAAGAGCGCGGGCACAGCCAGGCAGTTAGCTCAGGGGCCAAGCTGAAGCACTCTCCTGCTCTTTGCGGGGAAGAAAACGACTGGACTATTTAGCTAGCGACGAATAAAATGTTTGCTAAACTCACAAAATTGCAATCACTTGAATGTGCCTTATGACACTTTGAATTTTAGTTGCGAGAGACATTTCCTTTCCATGTAATATTATATTTTAATTAGATCCATAGCAATCATATGTCCAATATTTCTACATATGTATGTCCTGCATGTTTCCCATGCATACACGTCACCTGTCTGCACTGCAAGTCCATGTCCACAGCAAATTCTTTATATATTAACACATTTTATATTTAGGTGCACACGTTATATATGGGTGAATTTTAAGTTGATTCCAATTACAATTAACCATACTTTAGGAATTGCTGCGTAATGTAACTATTATTTGTTTAGTATGGGTTTTGTTGAACAAAAAACAGACAACATTCATTATCTGTTATTATTATTATTTTTCCCTAACTGACTGGTTGCTTCTAAACATTTAGAATAACCGGCTTCATATCTTAGTCAGGGAAATACTAGCATACAGTTTTCATTTTCAGTTCTTTCATTTTTAGATCTGGGCCCAAAACGCTGCTGTTTAACTGACATGAGTGACATTTGTCTGACATTAAGAGAGTTTGATAATCTCCCTCAAAGCAACCGTGATGATTTCTAATGCATCTGTTTTTATAAATTGCCCTCGATTTTCAGCCGACACAGTTTGATCCCTGTACCGGCATCACATCATTAAAGTAAATCCCAGAAAAAAAAATACTGTCAAAAAAGAAAAAAAAAAACAATCCAAAACACAATAATTTCCCAGCGGAGTGGAAGCAGTGCATTCTGGATGTTTACCTTGCATTTACTCCTGTTTAAGGACAGCCAACAAATGCATAGAGATCAAAGAGGAAGACAAGGATATTTTCCAGAAGTACGCCACATAATGGCAAGTTAGACTGCCTGAGGCACCCCCAGCTTTAAAAATAATTTATATATGAAATTAAATTCTGCACACAGTTCTCTTAATTTCACTTTAATTAAACAATACTCAATAAATGGTGCATTCGGTGACCAAATGTTCACAGAAAGTGAAACGGGGGGTCCCTAGCCACCAGGACCGGAATAAAGTTTGTCCCCGGGGACGACACCAGAATATGATGTCCCTAAATGACAACTGATGGTTTTAAGAAAGATAATTAACTTTTCAATTAAAGACACTCAATTTTATTTCCAGCAATAGTGGGTTGCGGTTTAAAAAGAAAAGGCATCGTAGATTTTCAAATCTGCTGTAATGTTACTTTTTGTTTCGAATGACTCCCAAAAAGGTATACGTCGTAAACACACAGTCTTCCTTATGCATTTATTATGGTTTATTACTGTAGGTGCCTTAAGTTAGTGGGCAGTGGAACAGGCGATTTTGATTTTATGATTATGAGTTTAATTATAAAAATAAAATAAAATGAAGATTGGAACTCCTGTTAATGCTGGACAGCTAACCAAGGCAATTCCTCAGATATATTCCACGCAGGAACCATGTGAAGATTGTTAATCTGACCAGGATATAGACACACACATGCACATACACACACTTTTCTGTCCCCCACGTATTTCTGCCATGGAAAGCAGCGGGGGGGGGCAATGTGGGCCTGTTGTCTTGCTCATTAAGCAGACTTGTACACCTGGGGTTCATTCGAACCAGGGGTCAAAAGCCAAAGAGATCTGTAGGATAATTATTGACAAGCAGATGTTATAAAATCATTTATGATAATGCAATCATATTAAATGGGGTTTTGTTTGAAAGGAAGGTGGGAAAAAGAAAGATGTTTATGCTCAGCTTATGTGAAATAGTCATCTGGTAATTTTAAATTGAATTGTCAGTAGGACACCGCAGCAGTGACTAAGCTGACCCTATAAACAGACACACACAGATATTAAAGCCTTGCAGCAGGCAGTATTTAGAAGAGAAATGCATTCTTTAAGATGCGTTAAAATGTTTTAGACTTAAACATACTGTATATTGTACACACACACACATATAGAGGGTTAGTGCACGTCATCGGGTTTTAAAACCAAACATTTTGTCCAGTAGTGCTTTCAGCAATTTTCACAGAAAAGGGGCGACCTGGCAATAGGAGGAGAAGGACCCCGCGCAGGAAGACGCCTCCATGTTATCACGCACACACATGTGGCTCGGTGAAGATTAAGCCATATTCATCCCCGACTGCCTCCACTGCTGCCTCAGCCCAAGCCAGATATGGCAGCAATTCAGCGCGCAAGCCGAAGGACAGGAGAAGGGGATTTCACTCACTCGCACGCACACGCATATTCACTCACATACTCACACGCACGCACTCGCATACTCACTCGCACGCATGCACACGCATACTCACTCGCATACTCACACGCACGCACACGCATACTCGCTCGCATACACACATGCATGCACGCGCGCATACTCACACGCACGCACACGCATACTCACTCGCACGCATGCACACGCATACTCACTCGCATGCACGCGCGCATACTCACACGCATACTCAAACACACACGGAACTGGGAGAGTGAAGGGTGCTGCGTTTCCAGGTAGCCAGTTAGCCATGAGTAATCCACGTGCCATGAAGGCCAGCGTCGGACATAAATATCGCAATATCCGGCATAAATTTGAGAATGATCTTTTTGTTTGGTAACACTTTCTATGAAACCCATATCCATAGAGCCAGGTAACTATTCTTAGAGTTCATTGTAACAGATTCATTAAGTATCATAAACATGGATATAACTATGTATAAAAAGGCATATTATATTATAGTTATGTGTATTATGCATTATGAATGCTCTATGAAGCTCGCGTGTATAATGCACTATTGATACCTTTAAAATGCATTGCAAAGCATCCTCAATGCTTATACCAGCCATTATAATGCATTATGAAGGTATCAATAGTGAGCATTCATAAGGCATAATCCACATGGCTATAATGTAATATACCTTTTTATAAATAGTTATAGCCATGTTTATAATACTTTATGAATGCATTACTATTGGTTATATAAATGTTATTTATAAACATAAATGACTAAAAACATGGCCTTAAAGTGTTACCTTCTATTTTTTTAATATACAAAGAGAGCCAAGCTTTTATGGATTATAATGGTTTTGTAGAAAAGAAGAACAAAAGTTGAGAATGAAGCTTCTAGTTCACCAGACTAATGCTGAGCAGGCGATGCTGGTGTCACTGACCTGAGGAACGTTCATTTGTGCCAAACTTCATGTTGGCATCTTGGCGTAGCCAAGCGTCTTATCAGCAGTGATGCTCTGATCATGTAAATCAGATCCCAGAATCTTTTACTTACCCCTCTGTGTAAGGGTGACGGGTTTTGTTTTGAATATTTCCACTGTGCAAAGATGATTTTTTCCTGTGGAATAAAAACATATAGCGATAATCTTCACTGAGGAAATCCCCCACACTTCAATAATGCAAAAATACTTTTAATAAATTCATAGGAGTGTGTCATATACGAAAAACATTTCCCAGAAGAAAAACCATCTACAATGATATAAGCGTAAAACCTTTCCCTCGTTATTTTCATAACAGACACATTTTAGTAAGAGTGATTTTGAAAGAGTAATGGATTCTCCAGTGTGTTGCTCTTTCATCCATAATTCGTAAGAACATGTTTTTTTTCTTTTCTTAGCGGATGACAGAGGATTAAACTTGATTGACACAGAAAACTTGTCCAAATGGTACTGAACTATAAAATGTCACCATATCTGCAACTGCAAGAATTTATTTTGCCCTAAAAAGACAGCAGAGAAACATGACTGGGCATCACGTCCGGATGACACTATGATAGTCCTGTTGCTGTAATACTCTTTAAAACAGATTCTTCTAAAATAACTAACTACGAACGACTGAGCCTTGTAATTAGAATCCAACCAATGCCAAGCGCACACACACACGTGTACACATGCATGCATACATAGCACACACACACACGTGTACACATGCATGCATACATAGCACACACACACACGTGTACACATGCATGCATACATACAAGACTGCAGATGTATGTTTTATTATGTATTGCATATAGATAAGTATATTTATTGCACCAGCAGCAAACTAGTTTAGGCATGCTAGCTTTATGCTTTAATATTTGTGTGGGTGTGTCTGTGGGCAGGGGTGTTTATGTATAGATAACATAGTGGGGACCAAATGACCTTGTGGCGATTTTTTTCCAGGACACAAACTCAGACTCAATTTTAAAATCTGGGAATGCAATCAAACTAAGAATGCCAAAAATCTTGTATTTTGCTTAGTCACTTATGGTTAAGGTTAAGGTCAGGGCTGGGTAGGGGTTAAGGTTGTAAAAATAGGGAATAGGGTTTTGCCCATAGGAATGAATGGATGGTCCCCACAAAGAAATGAATACAAATCTGTGTGTGTGTGTGTGTGTGTGTGTGTTTTCCCTCCTGTCACCAAAGCACGGGCACGCCGCACTCGTGCACAGCAGGTCGCACAATTTAACGCTGACGCGAGCCGGGCTGTAAATAAGCGCGCCCGCGCGCCCAGGCATGAGCTCCGCGGTAACCTGTCTCCGTGTTGAAGGGCGCCGCACAGCCCCGCGCTTGGCGCCCGTGTTGTTTCTGTCCAAACGCTTCACCGGGCACGGATTAGGCCCGTTCCGCTGCCACTGCGTCTCCAGAGCCTTTTCCCTGTGTCAGTAATTTTTAGTTTTATAAAGCCACTGATGCAGTATATTAGCCATAATTTATGTTTACCGTCTCGCGCACCTCCAGTTGACTTCAACAAACCATTTAACATTTAAACTGGTGCATATGGCCTCTGTAATAGTTATTCTGCTTGGAGGAGCAGTTTCCAGATTTTTAATCATGTCTTTGGGCAAACATTAATGAATTATGTCATCAGTGGCCAAATTGGAAATCGCCTGTAAACCAAATAAAAATAAAAAATAACTCGAGAATAAGAAGTGTTTGGGGGAGGCAGGGAGCCCCCGCTATTGGGTGCTCCCAACAAGGCCCTAAAAAAGTCTTTAGCGTGGAAAGTCTCCATGGAAAGTGGAGAGATAGCGCACAGGAAAAGGGCGCAGTCACGAGAGCGAAAAGGCTGTCATTCGGAAGTGCACTGATCTCTCTACGGCTGAAGTGCACTGATCTCTCTACGGCTGAAGTGGACTGTAAAAAAAAACCACACACACACTTAACCCTTAAATGCTTATATTGGTTATTTTAATGGCTTTTTTGTCTAAAATATACTTTTAACTCCAGTGCCAATTTAGCGTAATAAATACATTGTATCTGTACACAGTTTAAGCATGCGTCAGCAGCTTGACGTGACTCCTAAATACGATATCAGACCCTGAGGTTTTTCCAAACGTTTTAAGCCACGTCTGTCTTGATTACGCTCTACTTGAGCCATAATTTCATAAATTTCCCTGTGAAGTAAGAACTTCCAGGTAAGGGTTTCTTCCTGGGGCAGTGTGATTTATCTGTCTTGGCTGAGCTGCTCCTCCCAGACACATGAACTGTTGTTCCTCATGCTTTACTTA
This sequence comes from Petrocephalus zakoni, assembly GCA_026774425.1. Taxonomy (NCBI): domain Eukaryota; kingdom Metazoa; phylum Chordata; class Actinopteri; order Osteoglossiformes; family Mormyridae; genus Petrocephalus; species Petrocephalus zakoni. Next base: position 17,237,102 of record JAODKN010000134.1, on the reverse strand, counting down.
CACTTAGGGCCACTGTTTAAAAATCTCCCGTAAGTAGTTATTATTCCTCCTTTGTGTTTCCCCACCACAATTTTAAATGCATTTTTTTCCACAAATACATTTGTGGGTTTACTCAAACATTATGGTTAATTTAATTACATTGTCAGCGTAATTAAAGACTGTGCATTCTTTAAAATCTTAAATCATTTTTATTTTCATGTTTGTCTTTTTAAAGTATATTAAATGCAATTATGACCATTTTTTCACTATTAAAAAAACAATGAATATATTACTTGTAAATGAATTAAATAATTTGCTTGTGCTATTTCGACATTCGTATTATTCCTTTTGCGAGCTCTACCAACAAGTCTGTCTAGAGACCTTAGCACATAAGTTATTTTAGTTGTTTTTTTTTCTTGTAAATATACAGATTTTCTGAGGGTAATGTGGGCTGCAGCATATTGAATGGTTATTACCATATAGCCGTGAAGGTAGGATGAATTTAATTAAAGCTTCAGGATTCGTTTGGCAAAAATTCCAAGGTAGAGCACAAACAAACTAAGAAACGAGCAGCAGGACTGGCAGGGACTAGCATGTGAAGTTGGCAGCCAACGGCGAACAAAACGATAACACTTAGGAAGATTTGTGCATCTGTAACGTAATGAAAAAAACCATGCACTGTGTGTATATGGAAGTAGGATGGATATCGACGTTAAAAAATAAAATAGTGGGCGAAGTCTGTGCGATACGGATTCCAGAAAATAGGTGAAAGAGTGTGATTCGGGGTGTCCCTGTCTGGCGGGCGGTGGTACGTCCTTCCTGCCGGGCATAGGGAAGCCGCACTTCTCTCGGGGTGCCTTTGATGTAATCTGGAGTTGAGGTTTTATGGTCACGTTCCCCCGGGTCTTTAGGCGTAAGCGCGAATCTGGCGTGTAGGTGTGACGCACACGCGCTCCTTTCAAGCGCGCGGTCGCGCTCTCCTCGCCTCCCCGACCCTGAGGTTACATCTGGGTTACATATTTACCCCCCCGACACACTTCCACGCTCTCTATGGTGCCCTCGTTTCACGGGCCCGCTGCGCTCGCCTTCGCCGCCACAGAGGGCCCCCCGCTGCCGGCTGTGATGCGTACGTGCTGTGGACGCTCAGCCCCCAGCGGGTGCCGTGTGCGCTGTCGCTTATCTCCGCGCCACTCCTACTCTCCCCTTTGCTGCTTCTGTTTTTCTTTTACGCCCACTGATGATGAACATGGTTCTTTTTGTACATGACTTTCCAGCACGCATATATTTATGCCTTTGATTAAGAGCTGCTACGCACCTATGATGGACTGACACCCACCCCCCCCCCGGCTAACAGTTTTTCAACTGGTGGCTCCCACTTTTGGGTCGCAGATCATTTTCTTTGGCTTGTGTGTCGATAGAAAAGGTCATTTTGTTGGGATTTTTTTCTAACATTGGATGAAGGCATCGCAAAACTGTTACTACACATATCATGATGTTTTCTTCATGAAAGTAATTTGGTTCAAAATTTTTTTAATTTGGGTCAAGTCTTACTGCCTTGCAGCTTCTGGGATAGGCTCTGGGTCTAGGACAAGCAGGTATAGAAAATGGGTGGATGGATGGATGGAAGGGATGTGATTTAATGACCAAGGAAAATGTGGGTCCTGAGGTTAGTTCAGAGGCCCTTGCCCAGCTTTTGCCCTGTGCATCCCATAATAACCGCACCTTGCCACTGGATAAGTGCGTTAAAAGATGGATGGCTGGATGGACAGATACAACTTATAAAACATTACGGTATTTTGAGATGCTTAAACTGCTTAAAACACCAAACACATGAAGATCAAATATCCCCAGATCCATATGAACAGATCTTCTCCTGAAGGACGTGGGGCCGGGCGAGTCCGAGCTGTCTCCTGATGGCCCAGCCCGTGCAGTCTATTTGTACCCATGAGCCAGCGCCTGCTCCTGGATGGCTGAGGGGGGGCGAGACAGCCACTGGAATGCAACCCCCTTATCCCCTGCCCCCCCCCTTCTGTTCCCAGGGGATGAAGCTCCCTCCCCACACACTCATTGCCCCTGGCTACACCAGCTGTACTGTAGGGCTGAGTGCCTTTACTATCACTGAATGCAGGCGCTGATGGCGGGGAGAGGGCGGGTGGGGGCAGTAGCAGGGGGAGCAAATCGGAAATAACACGCTTGGCAACTGGTTTCCTTTGGTTGCTGTGTAAACATAACAGATTCACTACCTAGAATGTATAGATTCCTATAGTTTGCGACGAGACGCCATCCCTTGGGTCAGAGATGCGTCTGCCGTGGCCTAAGCATGCAGCTGAAATAGCTGCAGTGGCAGTGATGAACCATTTGGGGGCAACAAAGAGCCCTGGGTGGCACTAATCAGTAAGGTGTGAAGGATAAAGACTGATTTGTGCCATGGGGCATTTAGCGCTCATGAGGAGGCAGCACTGAGGACTGGTGGGTGGGAGTATTGTGCGCTATGGCGGTGCGTTATAGGATTGTGCTCAAGTTTCCTTTGTGTGTAGGTTTTGTTGCAGGATTATGTTCTTTGAGAGAGTTGTGCAGGCAGGCACACGGGGAGGGGGCGGCGAATGCAGCGGAGGGGAGGGGGGGGCAGATGTCTTTGTTCGGAGCGACGATCATGAACAAGACAGATAGTAAAGAGAGAGAGAGAGGGTGCCTGGGAGAGGATGCCGGGCGAGCGAGATGTCAGGCCATGCAACCAGCCATGTAACTATTTAAATCAATTTGCCTCTGAAGACAGAGTGCAACTCTGAAGGGGGCCCTTTCCAGTCTGATCCTCGAAACTGCCCTGTTTAAACCCCAGCGACCCTCTACATTTTTGTGCAGCTGTGAAGTTGCAGTCCAAAATCACCTAGCGCTCTCCATCCTGTTGTCGTTTCCAATTAACCAATATTAAATTGCCCATAGTTAACGTTATTAATTTGCATTTATCATGCATACCACGTAGCACATTGACAGAGGAGACTCTGACAGGTCACAGGAGACAAACATCTGGACAAATTCGCCAGCAATTGAGGCAGCTTCCCTAACTAGGCCCTGTCGTTCTAATACAGTGTAAATGGCAGGAAACATCACACGGAATGAACGCCGCTCTGAACAAGAAAATAACAAGCTGGGTACTGCTGCTTTATCGTTGCAAGTTTCCTATTTATGAAATAAAACAGTTTTCGGTCTTTCCCAAGTGTTAAAGCACCACATGGTAAATTTGCATAGGATAACCAACATATAGCACATCATTTGCACGTCTGAAAGTACACTTGAGTAACCGTAATTACACGTGACACCAATTACTCTGTTACTTTGTATTAAATTATAATGGAAAATTCCACTAGAGAATTGGAGCCTAATTGCATCTTAATTTGCATAATTTTGCATATTAATTACATCTCAGATGAATAATAAATTTCAGCAGATTTTTTAATTTATGCACAGATACAAAAACAAGTTGAAAAATAATTTGCAGGGGGAAAAAAAATCTGAAACTATTACTTATGGCGTTTGCACTAATTTCGCTCATTATCCAATGCCGGCGCAAAAGCGGAGCATCCTTCCCCAGAATCGCGGATCGTTACGCGGGCTGTGAGTTCTGTGAGAAATAATGTTTACCGGTGTTACTTCACGGCTCTCTGTTTCTGCTGCTCTTTAAGACATTTAACTCGATCAGCATTTTCCCCCTTCCCAGTAAAAACAGCGTTACAAGCTCAGGCATGCAACTACACGGTGCCAGACAGGAATAATAACAGGGGGCACACAGATAAAACAATACAAAATTATATATCCCTCGAGGCAGAGAAAATAAATGGTGTCTCTGTTAGTTAGATTTGCTCGTCCTCTTCAGCCGGGTTCTTGGTGAGTTCTGTATTCAGCGAAATTGAAAATGTATTCTGTGATAATTTACTAAATGTTAAAATACACATTTAAATCACGATTTATATAGATATCTATATAATGTATTCCGTGAAAATTAAAATTAAGGGAAAAAAATGGGGAAGAAAAAACAAGACATTTGATAAACCGAAGTTTTTCATCACTTAAATAGGAAATCTCTGTTCGCCTGAAATATTGTAATAAAATACATCAGAGATCGCAAGTAGTATCGCTTTTTAACTTTGTAAGGTGTTTTTAAGATGAGTTAGTTAAATGTTATGACAGTTTTAACAACTATTAAATTGTGTTTTTGTTCATTATTATTCGTTCTTCTCCATAATCGGTTAACTTCTAATTTTTTTATGATGTACTTTTTTTGGGGGGGGGGGTACCATAAATTTAAGAAGCAGAAATAAACAATTTACACATTAATTTACCTCATTGCGGCAAAATTAAGATATAATATTGTATAATATTTTTTTTTTCTGGAAAGCACTTCCGTTCTACAGTTATGCACGTGCAGACATGCTGGACAATTTCTATCTTATAGGCAGAAGTGGCATTATTTATGGACAAGGGCGCCTCCTACTGTCCGGATGTGGGAAAGTGTAAAACTTTTTAATATTCTTACAGAACTACTCGTTCTGCTTACGCCGTTTCCCGTTGATAATATGAAGTACTGGCGTTAATATAATACCATACCGAACGCTAATAAATCACTGCGATTTATTTAAAGATATAAAGTAATGTTGAATTGCACTCTGCATTAAATCCCATCCATCTTCCAAACGCTTGTGCGGGATCAGTTTCGCGGGGAACCTGGAGCCCCTTTCTAGGCAGCCTTAGGCACGAGGCAGGGGTACACCCAAAAGGCGATGGGAGCCCGTCTCACGTACTAATGGGCAATTTAAGGCAATACTCCAGTTAGGCTAACTGCCTGTGGTCAGCACTACAGGTGTGAGGCAGCCATGCTTAGCCACTGAGCTCATTCGCCATTTAATCGTTCAATCCAAAATTAATTATTTGCCCCCCATTAAATGTTATAAAAAGCCGTTGTGTGGCGGTCGAGTATGCCCTTGCCGTCAGTAAGCCAAATGGCTGATAACTTACGTCATATTATGGGACGTATCTGATATTGTATGGCTTGACATATACGAAATATCCATCGTTAAATGTAGGTAAGAAAAAATAACCAAAGGCAACATAAGTGAAGAAAAACGTCTTTCTATTATTTGGAATGTGTCATGAAGCCGCCATTATCTGGCAGGAGAAGCGCAGGTGATTGGAATCGCTGTGGAATCAGTGTAACATTATATTTTATTATTCTGCTCTATTCTATCCCCAGATGTAAAACCGTTTAAAGCTGACAGTAGTAATTACTATGATACACCTTAGAAAGGTTTCCATATCTGAACGCAATTTCAATAATCAAATGCAGCAATTATTTATCAATAAAATTAGTTATAGAACTTAGAGGGGCGGGCAGGAACGCAGGTGTCTCTTCAGTGTTTGTCGTGCACAGAAATAGTGTCTCAAACCAGAATAAATTACCATTACTCCCGTCACCACTAAAAGATAATAAAAATATCAAGCGAACACAAATGCCTGTGACCTGTAATCACCATGAACAGCGTGAATGTAATGATGTTTTGGTTTGCTGATCAAATTTACGCTTTTGAAACAATGATTTTTGCACCTGTGCGGGATGTTCGACAGGGTTCGTTTTGAAAACAAATCTGTTTTAATGTGCAGAGCTTAGAAAATTGGAAGGAAAAATCTCCCCAGTTTCAATATTTTAAAAGTTTATTCAACCGTTTAATTTGCTGTTAACAGACAGAAAATCAATGCCCTGCCTTTTAATGTACGCATTTTCCTTTATTGCTGAATTTTACTGTACCTAAATCCACATGAATATATGTCCTTTGTAAATACATTGTAAATACCAGCCTATATATTTTAAACCTAAAACCTTGGAGTAGCGACCTTTATCATTATTAGCTTTTAAAAGAGTGTTTGTCCATTTTAATTACATTGTTTGTTCTAATCCTTGCGACCCAGACCAGAATAAACGGTACAGATGGATGAATATTTTTATAAATACAGTAATTACCTAAGTAGCCTATCACTATAATATTAGCCTTTTGCTTATATACAGAAGGGGGCTCGGTGATGCAGTGAGACGCATTGTTGCCTCACACCTCTGCAACCTGAGTTCTATGTGTGTGGAGTTTGCAAGTTCCATGTCGTCGTGGTGCTAGGTGAGTTACCAGATTAGTCATAGGAGTGCCTGTGTGACCCCGGACCCACTGCGACACGGAATGGGACAAGGGGTTGCAGAAAATGGATGGATGGACAGATGATTATGTACTTCAAGCTGCATTTGCAAAGAACGTACAAGCCCTCCTACATTTGCCACCAGAACATGTATTTCGCTACTTAATTCCTCATGTCTTATAGATGGTTTAAATATACTTCAAAATATATTTTCGGTGTAAATTTATTTATTTTGTAACAGCTATAACTCTGCCAAGGTGTATCTTTTATTTAGGTCTACCCACTAACATTTTTTATGAACAGAATACGACCGATTAGGATGTTAAAATAGCGGAATGACATATTTGGCTGTAGTAGACTGCCCTCTACAGGGCGTTCTTCCGAATTGACCGTTGATTTTGTTCTTACGGAACAACACCGAGTAAGCAGTGGAAATGTGTAACATAGATTGAAGTATGAATATTTGTAACTGCCTATAAAATAATATTATGCTTTAATATTACTGATCTAATCAGTAATTAAGTATATTGACATTGTTGAAACAAATTCCCTTTTTCCTATAGCACGATGGCAACCCTGACGGGGCACAAATACTTACTGAAGTACAAATTATGGACAAAACATGAACAAAAATGGACGCTACTTGCGATAAATGATTCGTCATGATTCATTAATGATGAACAAACATGATTCATGGTTTGGTCCTTCAGTGGTTCCTTCAGCAGTTCAGAAAAATGTACAGAATTTACAGATATAGTTACAAATATAGTAACTGCTTGAGATGAAACAATGCGCTCCGCACCCAGAAATTTTCCTTACGCACAACTTTAGTACTTAAAATGTGGCTCACACTCTTTTACATAAATACATAAATATAGATTTGCATGTCTTATTGGTTGAATGCAGTTTTTTTTTGTTCAATTCCAATTGTCCTCTTAAGAGCCCATTCATAATTACCGCATAGTGATAATATTTCAAGCTTAATGAAGTGATGTATTTGTTGGCCCTGAAATATTTAAACCTAGCTTTGCTTTTCTAAAAAAAATAAACATTCCCCCTGTTTTCAGGGTATCAGAGATGTTGGGTGAATAATTGTATACCGAGACCCTACAGCGAAGTGAAACCCTGACCATACGGAGCATGTTACAGCTAAGGGCACTGGCAAAACAGCGGTTAACCATGTGGACTTTTAAGCAGATGGCAGCAGGTTCGAGTCTGAGGAGCGCTCCTGCTCACGAGGCAGCACCATATTGCTGCCACACAGAATTTGTGCAGATGTTTGCTTTTATGTTTATGTATCTGCCAAATTTACAGATTCACATAGCTGGCTTATGACTGGGGGTGACTAACAGAACCCTCAATCTGATCAGATAAAATCTGATATAAACCAAAATGCAAAAGATATGAGGTTTGTTATAAACACTGAAAGCAGTGCAGCATTTGCTGCAGGGCTACTGCATTGCCAGTTCAAACATAACAACTATGTAATGAACTATATTTTAGAAACATATTTTAAAATCTGAAAACAGATATTCTGTACTAGTTAATCTGACAACAACAACTAATACAAAAAAATCTTTGCGTAACAAAAATGTAATATAGATTAATGGTTACCCTTAGATACTGTGAGGAACCCCATATTGTATGTACCACTGTGCTTAAACCCGGGGTGGGCAATCTTGTCCAGAAAGGGCAGGTGTGTGTGCGGGTTTTTGCTGCAACTCCCTTATTAGGCTACTAGCTGAGAGGACTGATTGGCTGAAGAGGCCTCACACCTGGGTTTGAACAGCTGACCTAAAGGTTATCCCAGAGACCTGCATACACACTGGCCCTTTGTGTGTAAGATTGGCCACCCCTGATTTAAACCATTTAGATCAGTGTCTCTTAACTCAGCCCTTGGAGACCCCACACAGTCCACGTTTTTGCTCCTACTGGGAGCTGGGAGGGAGCAAAATCATGGACTGTCTGGCAGGGAGCTCAGAGGGAGCAAAAACATGGACTGTCTGGAAGGGAGCTCAGAGGGAGCAAAAACATGGACTGTCTGGCAGGGAGCTCAGAGAGAGCAAAAACATGGACTGTCTGGCAGGGAGCTCAGAGAGAGCAAAAACATGGACTGTCTGGCAGGGAGCTCAGAGAG
>JAODKN010000134.1:17216559-17228709 GCA_026774425.1 Petrocephalus zakoni | reverse complement strand
GAGAGTAAAAATATGGACTGTCTGGCAGGGAGCTCAGAGGGAGCAAAAACATGGACTGTCTGGCAGGGAGCTCAGAGAGAGCTAAAACATGGACTGTCTGGCAGGGAGCTCAGAGAGAGTAAAAATATGGACTGTCTGGCAGGGAGCTCAGAGGGAGCAAAAACATGGACTGTCTGGCAGGGAGCTCAGAGGGAGCAAAACCATGGTCCCAATGTGGGTTCCTGAGGACCAGATTGGGATACACTTCTCTAAATGGTTATTCAAAATATGATATTCTTACAGGAAACAGTTCAGTTATAAAGACATTTGGAATTGTCATTATTAATACTTTACGGAGCTTTTCCTTTATTAGCGCAATTGACTAAATTTGGGGGATTTTGCAAAAGCTTATGATAATCCTCTGCTCTTAATTTCTTATTGTGAAGTCTCATTTGTTTTGGGAAAAATACATTTAATCACTAGTCCAAAGAGAGTACATTGGTAGTATAAACACCAGATTAGGTTGGTTGGATTACTTCGGAAAAAGAGGGCTGTGATGGGATTATTTAAAAACAGAAAATGAAATAGAATGATTTTACCATAAGAAAAAAAGTTTTTTTTTTTTCGAGTATAGAATAATTTTCTTGCAGCCTCCCATAAAATCTGAAATTCTTGTTTAGAGTTTCGATGACAATGTGTGAATTGCTTTAGAAATACAATACAGTGATGGCAGATGTTGCGAATCTGGTGAATGTAGCCAATGAATTAAAGGCGGGAAGTAACTTAAAACAAATGATTGATTGCATAAAAAAACCTCCTGAAAGAGAAGGCATTGCTTACCACATGGACTTATTAAATAAGCTCTGAGCTCAGAGCAAAGACCTGTCAGCTAGTATAGACTTTGACTAATAAAGGCCCACTTCGCTGTCTGCTTATGCAAACAAATGGGCGTTTATGTCTTAAGCATTCCAGGAACCTTTGAACAATTCCTCCTGCATGAGCTAGGTGGGATATATTGATCGTTTGGCTTTCTTACATTTCAAGGGAGACATTTCTGGAGATGTATGTAAATCACTTCCCAGGATAACAGCTTACGGTATCTAATCCATAAACAATCATCGGGAAACCCAGAGTGAATATGGCCAGGATGAACAGTAATGACAACAGGGCAACTGAGAATAACTTGTATCACAATTTGGCATCCTCAGAACTTTGAAAGGAAATTTACTTTTCGCAGTGGTGAGCACTGTTGACCTAATATGGGACCAGGGTTTGAGTCTCCACCATAGGACTAAGTGTGTGGAGTTTGAATGTTCTCCCCATTGTGGGGTTTCCTCCGAGTAGTCCAGTCACCCTCCACAGTCCAAAAACATGCTGAGGTAAATAGGGGTTACCAAATTGCCCATAGGTGTGTACAAATGCCCTGCAATGGGTTGTTCCCTGCCTTGCGCCCATAGGACCCCCCCCCACCACCACCACAACCACCACCCTAAACAAGATAAGCGGTTTCAGAAGATGGATGGATTTCGTTGTTCACACACTCTCCAGTGCATATGCTGGTTTCACAAAAACTGAGGAGTATTCAATCATTTAAAAAGTAATCGATTCATATGTGCTTAGCGCAAAGTATTTTTTTTTCTCCAGTTTTGGAGAAACTATTGTTCCATGCGATGTTCAATGACACAGGATTATGAAATGGTAATTGCTGGGTTCATTGAAGTTTGCAAATTTGTGTCATTTGAGCTTGTCACAATGAGATTATGACATAGAAAATCTTACATTTGCAGTGAACAGAATAATAGGGCGGGAGGCTCCACAAGAGACTGCACGAGAGCATGGTGAAACGGGGGTGAAAATAACCAGCAAACAAATAAAAAAAGCTGACACATATGAATGAGCATTAATCTATCATTCACATTGCAAGATTCTGGGGTTTTTGTAAGATTAGCTCATGCTTACCATGGTTTATCTGTGTACAGTACTCAAACATAAGTCTCTGGTTGCACACGGCAAGAAATTACCATGACAAGTTAATTTCTCTCTGCGAGAAATTAACTGTGCTCAAAGGGTGGTTGGTGAGTGTAATGTGATTAGTGTCTGAAAAGCCACAGATTTAATTAAGCTTTTAAAACTTAAAACATGAAGCTGGTTTGCAGAATTAGGCCGCAAATATATCGTGTAAACCTCCGCAGAACAAAGTAGGATTTTAAATTGAATCCTCACATTTGTATATGTTACACACGTTAAATGTTGTACTATAACTGGCCACACAGTCAGGCATTCTTAGATGCTTATAAAAACACTAAATGAAATATATCCAAAAGGTGTCGTGCGTTTCAAAAATAACCCATAATACATCAAATGACCACTTTTCTACAGAGTAGATCAAGCTATATCGAGCTTTAATTGGTTGTCATTATTGACTAAATGTGCTAAGAAATGTTTCTTAAGCTGAGCACTGGGGTGCATTTTTAACTTTGCTATGAGCAGCCATGGAATTCGTTTGGGGAGTATGCTGGGCATTGCGAAACGTAACTCTCCACAGTGGTGACATGCTGGATATCTGTCCGTATGACATATGTAACTGTCATTGCTTGTGTACCTCGTGAGCGCTCTGATGAGGCCTCGCATACTTTACAAAGGTCAACAGACCCCAGCTTCAGACTAAATGCTGCACAGTTAATATTTCACATTTAGAATAACGTTTTAAATGAGGTAAAACAAATACTGGGTTTCTTTAGGATAGTTTCATCAATTCATCAAGCTGGAATGGCTGTTCTAGCTCCAGGGATAAGAAAAAAACCACCCGTTGATTAGATAATACGTTTGGTAGTAGAATTCCTCAGTGTTTAATGAGTTATATCATGGTTTTAAGACCTAATGTATAGTCAACGTATAAGTTAGATAAACATTATCACTGACCTAAGCTGAACTTCTAAGCTGTGTATTCTCTGCAACATCAAAATTAAATGACTTGCAAATGTACCTACCACTGCTCAGTTTGAGTTCATATAACATCGTCTCTTCTGTAAAGAAAATGATGGATTTTTCAGTTTTTTTGTGTGCCTGTTTCCTTTAGAGAGGTATGTTGGACCTACATGACAAATACTCCAGAGCTATAGTAAACTCTCACAAAATATTACTTTCACTTCCTACTTTGTTTCTTAAGAAATGAAAAACATATGGATTTTATTATTACCGGTATTATTTATTTTGTGTTCAGTTAGCATGGCGGTCAATCAACACATAAATTGCAACAGGCTGTGACTACACAGCTGATATAGTGTAATGATTAAAGTCAATATGCAACAATAATCCTCTATATAAAATTTCATTAACAGTGATGCTAACTGAATTTGATCAGTAAACCAATGAAAATGAGTTGAAATTAAGATCATAAAAGCCCTGCTTATTTAAGCTTTTATCATTTTTTTAATCAATACAACATTTAATATACAATGTTGTATACATATTAATATGCTTGTATTTTCTTTAGGACATTTCTGAAGGCCTCCACACAAACTTCCCCCCTGGGCTGGGTCATTGATGCCAGCTTCCATGCCTCTTCAAACACCTCTTCACTAATGTCAGCACCCAAATTCCTGAGTATCTGAGAGATCTGGAGCACCAGGAAGAAGCAAAGGCATTAATATGTGCCACAGCGCTTTAAGGTTCAACCCATTTTGTCTGCTTTTTTTTCTACTGAAAGTATCACTCAGGGATTTGGTCATAGCATTTCATAGTACCTTTTGTGTGCGATGACAGCAAAGGCTTTCTATTCTATTCTATTCTATTCTATTCTGTCAGTTTAAAGTATGAATATACTGTGTCTATGAATAAGGGGGATGTACCTCATATTTGCTCCGGGGGGTAAACAGCACCTCCTCAGGGACGCCATTTAGGGAGTAGATTGTGGGGTGCAGCAGGTCACGTGCTGTTGACGCATCTCCGTAGTTTGTCCTGTCACCAATTCGTTTTAATCGCGGAACGCCCAAATCGGAGCGGATGGTAGGGACTCCATATGTACGGATGCCTGAGGGATAATTAAAAAGTACAACCAATGAAATCTTACATGGGAATCTGGAAAAGAGACTGGTGCACAGTGTAGTTAAGCCCAACAGTTTAACTTCTTTACAACATGTCTTGAGTACCAGCTGAAGTGTTAATTGGATGCTTAACCTGAAGGAAGGTGATACCCAGGAAAAGAACTCTGCAAGAAACATATGTCATACATATGTCCAATTAAAACAAAAAACAAATATAACTGGGAAAAACAATATGATTGTATCAGCCAGGAAAAACAGTAGCATGAAATATCAGATAATTAAGGTAACTGTGAAAATGTCATTAAAAATTTTCAAAAATCTGCTTAATGAAGTTACTGTATAGTACAAAATAGATCAGTGTTTCCCAATCCAGTCATCGGGGTCCAGCAGACCACGTTTTTCTCCAGGAGCTCGAAGGAAGCAAAATGTGTATCTGGTAGGGAGCTGGGAGGGAGCAAAAATGTGGACCGTCTGCGAATCCCCGAGGACCAGATTGGGAAAGACTGATATAAATGAATATGCTTGAAAAAAAATCCCATATATAGCAATGGGCTTACAGTTTAAAAATTGATTAAAATAACCCATGACTTTTGCAATTCATTCATGTCTTATATTAAAACAACCATTTATGTATTTGTGCATTTTTTATTTTTCCCACTCACTATCACAAGTGGGACCGCCCACAACAGCTTGCATCATCGACGAGGAGGTGATGCTGCGGCTGGGGACGGTTTTGGGCCGGGCTCTAGGTGTCCTCGGGGCACTGTCAACACGTGCTGGCTCCGGATGTTCAGGCCCAGACCAGGCCTCTGATGCTGCTGCTGTCTTGGGCCTCTGGAGTCGGTCGCAATGAGGATGTGCATGGGCAGTGCCGCGTGGGGGTTCTAAGATGTGGGGAGGAACAAGATCAAGCTACACTTTATCAGAGTTAGAGGTTATGACACTGGGAAGTCTGAACATTACACATTCAAGTATAGTCACTAACTTCAAAGATTGTGACTTTATCGTGAAAAGAGAGACTCTTAACCCCAAAACATACAACCATACCACCCTGGAAACTGTAGTTTGTTAAAAGCTAGCTCATTCAAGAAATTATGTGCAAATCCACTATTATTAAACATAAAGATTCATTTTAAATCTGGCTGTGTTATTAACCTCCAGTGAGAATCTGCTCTTCCGATTCATGGAACGTCAAGTTTTCTCTCCAGTTGAGAAAATTAAAAAACTCCTGGAAGTCTATCTGTCCGTCTTCATTTTTGCCACAGATCTCCATCAGACCGTCAAGGACAGGGGTGCTGAGGTCAAGGTGAAACATCTGACAGGCATCCTGCAGGTCTTCCTTATCGATGAACCCCTCGCCATTCTGTGGACCAACAGAGGAATCCCTGTAACTCACCTGAATGTGACTTTTGTTTATGCTATTTATCCATCTTTCATTCTGTAATTCATTCATTCAAATCCATATTCGCATATATTTGAGTTGCCCAGTGTATATCCTTGCTATCCTTGTAGTTTGCCAGTTTGTTACTATCATTGTATAATCAATATATAAAAGTGCATACAGTGCATATGATTCAAAGGGATGAAAATAAAACCATAACACTACCACATCTGACACTGGGAATTTTATCATCTGAAGTTTAAGTATATAACTGTGGCCCATTATGGATACCTTGTCAAAGTGCCTAAATGCCTGCATTAGAGGAGTAAAGTTGTGGAATCTGCCCCTCCTCAGGTCCTGACGGACAGCAATGGCAAGGGATCGATGCTCATTTGCCCCTCGCAGACCCCCCACAGGGAGCCGGTCGTACAAGAGGTCACCAGCACCTTCAAATTAATATTGTAATTCCACAATTAAATGCTGTGCATGTACAGAATCCATTCCTGCATCTAAATGAACAGTTTTTAAAAAAGCACGTTATAATAATTTATAGTATAAACCATTTATAGACAGAGCTTTTTGTGATGGGGCCTTTTTAGGGATTATTTTCAAATTTTATTATTTTAAAAAATAAGTTAGGGAGTAAGCAGACTTGTCTTTGGGTTTAATCATTTACTATGGACTTGTCACAAAATCATGGAATACAGGTGAGGATCACAGCTTAATTTTTAGCAAACTGGGACCTTATAAAAAATGATCAGGATGAAAGATGAATGTAAAGTTTCAGATTGATTGGTGCTTTGTTATGCCTCCTTCAAAAGAAGATAAAAGAAAAACAGTTAAAATATACTATAGCAAACATATTTCAAAAATATGAAGAATCATGAATTTAAATGAAACCTGACATCTAATCATTTATGTCATTGTAAGGATACTGCACATATTTATTATACATATAAATTACTATACTAATCAATAAAAAAATCTGTATTTTTGTGTTAGAGCTCCCCCTACTGAGAGAAAAATTCATAAAAAAATGAAATATTCAATGTGTGCATTTATTCAGTATATATCTGTATACTACAATACATTTCATGTCATTCTTCATTAAGCGAAGTCACAATGCAGTAATTTGAAGGAAGTCAAGAAAAGCAAAGCCTACCGAATTTATCACTGGAAGACGGAATCCCAAATGTGTGATTTTCTGGAACAATCAGCGTTTCTTCGATTCTATAACAAACATAACATAGCCAAATTAGATCAGTTACAGATAAAAATATGAACTGAAAAAATATGATTTTAAAGCTACGCTTCCTGCTGAGGCAGTAAGTCCTACTGACCATTCCTATTCCCGTCTGGCAGGGACTTACTTACGTGTCATGCACCTTCCCAATCTGTGGCTGAGTCCTCGTCCTGAAGTCATTGTATCGCGTTGAAACTAACTTCCCCTCATTCTGCCTGTGGGGACAGTTGTAACAGTGTACAATGTGGATTCCATCTGTTTGCAGTCATGGCTGTGGATGCTGATTTGATCAAAGGGTTTGACAAAAGCAAGGAGCTTTAACAAAGAGTAATTCATTCTGGTATTATCTAAATCCAAAATGTAGGAATAACTGGGGCTGTTTGACAATTAAGGCCATAGATGTGTCCTTTCAGTGAGTGATTTTTCTTTTATGTAAGGTGCAAGGTGGTGCAGAGGTTAGCACTGTTGCCTTGCATCTCTAGGACCAGCGTTTGAGTCTTGCCCTGGGTTCCATGTGGAGTGCTCTCTGTGCTGTAATTGGATTTTCTCCATGTAGAGAGTACATTATATAGACCCAACAAATTTGGAAGACACAGTAAGTCTCTTTGATACATCTAAAATGGCAGCTTAATTTAACTTCACACTTTCCCCTTAACTATTTAAATATTATGTTAAGAAGCAGCCGCAGTTACAGATCTTAGTGAAAGTGGAAATGAGCGCTTACAGCCAGTGGAGACTTCTGGCAACCCTTCGACCGTCGTTGTAGTGTGGGGTGGTGAGCCCAAAGCGGCAACCCTCCCCGACATGGCTCCAGTCATAACTCCTGCTGATACCTTCACCTGACCGTGGAAGATCTTATTGAAACTGGGAAGCCAGCTTGTTCGCAGGGTAATCACTACATTCGGGAAATCTGAGGAAATCTACAATGCACATAGTCCCATCTCTTCTTAGTGTCGACTGAGGAATAAATTATTTTTTATAAAGATATTTGCATATGTAAAACTAATGTATACAATAACAATTATCCCAAGGATTATAAATTTGTATCCACTTTTCACCATGACATATTTTATACATGAAATAAATAACAGTAATAGCAATAATATTACTAACTGTTGAATGTTCTGCGTGAACAGTGGTGTATAAGTAATTCATGAAGCAAGGACCTTGTGAACAGGAGGCTAGTGGGACAGGAAGACTAATAAATAAGGAGGTTTTTATGTCCATGGAACTTACCCACATTGTACGCATGGTGAGACCTGACATACAACTGGTGACTTTCCTCACTCTCCTTTTCTATCTGCTCTGGAGTCTTCAAAGGGTTAATAATGGTACCAGCTTCAAGAGCTGCACATATATAAGAACATAAGAAATATACAAACGAGAGGAGGCCATTTGGCCCATCGAGCTCGTTTGGGGAGAACGGAACTAATAGCTCAGAGTTGTTAAAATTTTATCTAGTTCTGATTTAAAGGACAGTGAGAATTCAAGCTAATGGTTTATATGTGCAACGGTCGGTTTCAACAAACCTACAAGACAGAATTCTAGGTATTCAATCAAATATTAAAACAATATGGCCACAATATAAAAGAATATGCACTGATTTGTAAGTATGTGTTTTAAAAAAGTCACTTGCATTGCAAAGATGCTTTACTTACACTGAGTAGACTTCACCCCAAATGTGGCTGTACTAGGGTCCAGCCCCTGTGGCAGCCTGGAGCCCTGATCATATGACCTCCCAAGGGGAGCATTCCTGTTGCTGAAATAGCTAGTTTCCTGTAGCTGTTGGCATCTGTGCTGATAGAGGGTCTTTGGTTTCGGGTTAATTACTAACCCTCCCTGATGGAAAAAAAACAAGACTACTATTGCACTCGATCGATATCTAAAGTGTTTCATATTGTACAGTTCAAGAACATCATGTTAATTAATATTTCAATTCCTCAGTGAAATTATTATCGGAAGTTTAGACTTACAACACCGAATTTAAATATGATCAACATTTTTCTTATCTCGTGTGTATTCCCGACTGCCTTCTGCTAATTAATATATATAAATATAAATATAAAAATACATTTATTATATTAATTCTAAAAGGGTAGTACACCTCATTCTTTGTTCCATATGACACAAACCACATACCTGATTTATTTATTACAAATATAAATTAAGAGAGGCATAATAGATCTCTTTTATGTATCTTTCATGGATGACTCTTGTTTGAGAAGAGGGTGGCCAGCAAAACCAGTAATCATTACTGTAATACACTAGGGGAAATTCCTCAATGCTTATGAAAGGCAACACATCTTCCCCAAAGCCTGAGTATTTACATTGAATCTGACCTCACAAGCTCTAGGCTTATGCTTTTGAGCTGATGTTACTTCTTGTCCATCTTTCCTCAATTCCCTGAGAACTCACGTTTACAGAGGCCTTGGTCCTCACGCCATGGCGCAGTGTGCTAGTCAAGTCTGGGTCACCCGCTTTCCCATAAAATACCCGGGTGGCCCCGACCTCTGGACGTGTGGTGCTCAGGAACTTCTTAATCACTGGTGGAGTGGCGGGCTGCAAAATCGTACCGACATCAGTAAATAGTTTGAAGTGTAAAGCGAAAAATGATAGTTTAGCTGTAAAAAAACAAAGGATATTAGCGTACTATTCAAATATTTAGCAACGCATCCACCGAGCATCGGCCTTTGTTTGTTTTTATTAACGTAACAAATACAAGTACTGTATATATACTGTACGTCGATCAGAAAAAGTTACCCTTGGTGTCAATTCCTGCAGACAAGTTTTTACTTCATCAACCGTGGATAGGAGTTTACCTGCCTGCAAGTATAATTAAAAAACGATGATTTACGATTAGTATTTCACCAACTGATGAACGGCAACACAAAAATATTTTCTATAAAAATGGGATAACTAAGATTACAGAACATTTTTACTGTAATTAAAAAATAAATAAAAAGATCGCTTGGTTAATATAATTACCGCACGTATAGCTGGAAACCTGTTTTGGAATGACGAAACATGTGTCGCGTTTCGCGCCATCTGAGTCATACTTCTAGTAAGAGTTTTCAGTCAAATGCTGGAATAAAAAAAAAAACGATATTAACTTCCTTCTGCACAGACATGTGTCCATATAGGCTATTTCCCTTAATCGCCATCCATCTCCCGGAATGTTTATGACCTGTAACCTAGCAACGGTTACCCAGATGCGGCAGGAGCGCTGCACAGCCCCACGTCCGAGGACGTGACTTCCTGTGACAGCGACGTACTGTAAAAGCAGATATAAACTAACTATGCGCGTGTTACAGGAACTAAAATTATTAATACTTTGCCGTTTGGTACTACTTGCCTAAAAACAGACACGCTTTACCCATAAGGATATGGATTCTACTTGTAAAACTATGTAAAGCCACCTATAGTGCGTTGCCAGGCTCTGGATCTAAATTTAAATCAAATGTGTAATGATAGCCTTGCATGCCTTAGGTAAATATTCAGGTGTCACTGGTCATTTTAAGGTCGCAGGTCCGGATAGAATATTACCTTTGTTTCACTGACAGAATGATAAAATGGAAGGCCAGTATTAGGACATCACAAACCATCAGTTAAAACAATTAAATTAAATATTTCACTTTGGTGGGAGACAGATTAGTCACTAAAATTCTTGCTATATTTTAGTGACAACTAAATAATGTTTAATCCATTCTGAAACAAATTTATCTTTGTCTGACCTCTCAAATATTGGCCTACATACGTCAAATGAGTGTTTCGCGAAGAATTAAAAATTTAGATTAATGATCACGCCTGATTGCTCTCTTATCCAGATAATCTAAATAGAATGAGGTGTTCTGGGGTCGGATCTGGCCCCGCCGTCCGATACTGAAGCACACTGTAGTAACGGCGGGCCGCTGAGCAGAACCCGATCTGGGGTCGGATCTGGCCCCGCCGTCCGATACTGAGGCACACTGTAGTAACGGCGGACCGCTGAGCAGAACCCGATCTGGGGTCGGATCTGGCCCCGCCGTCCGATACTGAGGCACACTGTAGTAACGGCGGGCCGCTGAGCAGGTACCGATCTGGGGTCGGATCTGGCCCCGCCGTCCGATACTGAGGCACACTGTAGTAACGGCGGGCCGCTGAGCAGGTACCGATCTGGGGTCGGATCTGGCCCCGCCGTCCCATAGGCTGGCAGTAGGGGCGCCTGACGTGGCAGGGGGGCGGAAATGCTTACGCACGCCCGTGTTTTCGGCCTGAGGGGAAGTTCCGAGGAAAAGAGGGGGCAGCGCGCAGGGCTGGCGGAGGTATCCGTTTTATAGGAGAACTCGGCCGGTGATATTCCCCGGAGGGCCGCGGCCACGGGAAAGCGGAGGGCGGCCGCCAGGTAAGCGCGCCAGCCGGCGGCTCCTGCCTGCCGGGCAGCCCGGGCAGCGGTAGGCCGAGCAGTGGGACTAGCCGGCGGATATCTGACGGCGTTTTCGGGCTGCTCTTTAGTTAGCGGGTGTCGTTCTCTGGGGCCCCGTGTGACATTACCCGTGTCTCGTTAGCACCTTCGCGGACGCCTGCGTGGGTTCCTCGGCTATCCCTTCGTATTCGGAGGTGCCAGTCACTTCTACTTCTTTCTAACAGTTTTCAATTTAGGTGACGAGCCTTTCCAAAATGGCGATTTCTTTAATATTTCGCGAGAGAAACTTTGCGGCGTATTGCTCGCTTGCCCTCTGACTTATTAGGACTTCGCCTGACTTTCTTAGTTGGCGATTTCACGCCTATTTTTAACCGCATATTGTTCCGTTTTTTGTGCTCCTGGGAAAATAGAAGCTAGTGACCTAAGGTTAGCGAGGGCAGTAAGACTAACCCGGTATCGGGTGGCGCTGCTATGTGCATTTAGGTCGCTAAGTGCGTTACCTGTGACCGCGCCGCTACCTTCTCGATAGAGTGTGGCCGATCCTCACGTTTCGTGGCACTGTCATCTTTTACATTTGCTGCGCTCATTTAAAATAAGTCATTGCAATAGACCGCGTTCGTTTAATCACAATAGACAGATCAAATCTGAACGTATCATCAGTAACTTATTGAGTTGTGTGTGTTTCATTGTGCAAACCTTCCAGTAGTAATTTTTTAACGAATTCTAATGGAATCGGTATCCTACTGAAAAAGCTATACAGTATGATTTGTTTTGTGGTCAACTTGATCACACTTGCCCAGGAATTATTTTAACTTCTTTAGGTGAGACGTTTTTGAGAAACATTTGGGGGGGGGAAGAGTCATTTGCAGAACCAGAACCCCACAAGATCAGTGTCTCTAACTTCTAATTTCACAACACGGTCAGGATTTATTTTTTATTTGGAATAAATGTTTTGCGTAGTAAAAGGCTGTACAAAAATCCGGTATTTCTCTGGAATGAGAACTAGTACCATTACCTCCCTTATGTTGGGGGGGGGGGGGGGGGGGGGGGGGGGGGGGGGGGGGGGGGGGGGGGGGGGGGGGGGGGGGGGGGGGGGGGG
>JAODKN010000134.1:17180826-17193068 GCA_026774425.1 Petrocephalus zakoni | reverse complement strand
CAGGTAACGGTGAAGCGGGGCCTTAGTGAAGCAGGTAACTGTGAAGTGGGGCCTTAGTGAAGTAGGTAATGGTGAAGCGGGGCATTAGTGAAGCAGGTAACGGTGAAGCGGGGCATTAGTGAAGCAGGTAACGGTGAAGCGGGGCATTAGTGAAGCAGGTAACGGTGAAGCGGGGCGTTAGTGAAGCAGGTAACGGTGAAGCGGGGCCTTAGTGAAGCAGGTAACGGTTAAGCGGGGCCTTAGTGAAGCAGGTAACGGTGAAGCGGGGCATTAGTGAAGTAGGTAACGGTGAAGCAGGGCCTTAGTGTAGCAGGTAACGGTGAAGCGGGGCCTTAGTGAAGCCGATACTGCTCTTGCCTTTTACAGGCAGGATTCTGAGTTCAGGTCCTATCCTGGCTCTGCATGTGTGCTCTTTATGTATTCATTCATTCATGATGTTCTGCTTTGCCCTTTGCAAATTGCTCTCTTTGGATCAGTGTCTCTAAATATCAGTGCCATTTATTAAAAGGTTTCTGCTAAAAGGGACGTTTAATTAATCCGCTGTAGAATTGCTCACATTGTTTATGGAGAAAAAAGAAACAAGGCAGATTATATTATCTACAGTATGTGACATTACATTTTCTACAGTATATCAGCAGATGCTGGATTATTATTGAGAGCAGTCTTGCGTGGCTTACAGCAAACTGATTTGTTGAAAGAGAGAAATTGGCTGTGCCAGTATTATCTCTAACCTGTGATTTTTGTCTACATTGGAAAAATCATGAAAGCAGCTATGAAGTCACCTTTGAAACAGGGATGCACGTGCGATAATCACAGTAGAAACTAAATGACTGTAGTTTCCCCAACCATACTGCATATCCGACTATAGCTGCATACACCGACCAGCCATATCATTAAAACCACCTGTCTCATATTGTGCCTTCCTCATGCCACCAAAACAGCACTGGCCCATCCAGGCATGGGCTCCACAAGACCAATGAAGGTGTCCTGCGGTATCTGGCACCAAAATGTTAGCAGCAGACCCTTTAGTCTGAGTACTAGTTGAACAAGATGTTGATGGCTAACATAGACGATAGACATTCAAGACTGAGTTTGAGTGTGTCTTTTGGAGAAGGGAGAACAAGTTATTGTCCTGAAGCTCCAAGATTGATTTGATCAGATGAAGTTTCTTCCTTTCTGCATGTTTATTTTAATTTTACATAGAAATCAACTGTCTGTAGAGGTAGAGTATGATCGGTGTTATGGCAACTGCTAAATTTCATGACCGTATACGAAAATTATTAAACTTTCCCTGAACTGTAATTCAAGACGTCTCACAATGTCCGTGACTGTTTCTCCAAATTAATCAGGCCAAGAAGGTGCTGATGATGGCGTCCGACACAATTTAATTTTCTCCGGTATCTGCGGGCTATATTGGTTTTGGAATGACAGCAGAGATATCAGTTAGTCACACGGACTTTTGGATACACATTTCATAAAATTTGGGATTAGTTTCAAGCTGAAATAACACTCACTGAAAGGAGAGATAGCGGGACAGGTGAAGACAAGCGGGGGCGGAGGATTATACGAGTGTAAGTGCCCTATACGCATCCGAAAACAGGTCCGCCGACCCCAGCACTCACCTTGTGGGCCTGTATTTCACAGTCTCACAGAAAGCAGACATAATCTCAAGCTACCAGGCTCATCTGCCTCAAATGATAATCATTCAGTCATGTCTATGAATATCCAGCATCTCACTGTACCCATTCCCTTGTATTGCTGGAAATTCTTAGTATTCCACACAGTGGATCAGGTTTGGTTCAGCAATAACAATCTGATATCATGAATTAACTACATTTCCCTAATGGGACAAACGGGTGAGAAACAGCAGATTCCTAAGTAACTGTCATAAAAAACAAAAGAATTCCACCTTTGAATTAGCTTTACAATTGGAATTAATTAAAAGATAAAAAGGGAATAGTACACAGCATTGAAAGCATATTCACACTGTAGCTATTGTTCCATTGTTATGTGTAAATGTACGTATAATGTTATAACGTGGTGCATCAAGCAAAAATGATCTGAGGGCATTTTCACACACACACATAAATCCAAGTACCAGGGGTGCCACGAAGGTGGGGAAGATGACACGGGTCCTAAAAGAAATGCAACTTACTGGGACTGGTCCAGGTTGGGGACCCAATATGCTACAGTACCACGGGGCCCAAAATCTACAGCAGCAGTCCTGACAAGCATCACATAAATAAAAAGATGGATGTATATTGTTATGCAAATGTAGATTTTTCCAAGACCATTATTATCTACAGCAGCATTAATATCTAATATCCAATATCTGTATCTCTTCTCAAGCATTTGTACTAGTTGTGGCTATGGTGATTGGTTTTACCTGAAGGTCAGAGAAATCACTGCTATTTTAAGTAGCATGGAAACCCAAATAGCCAGAAACTTCGCGTCGTATGAATGCATTAGGCTGTGTGTAAAGCAGACCGTGTCTGTGCCCGCTCTGGCCCTGGCTTAGTCTCTGTCCCCATGTGCTCTTTACACAGCATGTATGCGGCTCCAGTCCGGGTTTTGTAATGCTGCTGACCCTTTGCCCGGCACTTTACTCTGCGTGCGGGTTGGGGGCACTTACAATAGCGTAATAATTACACTTTCCATAACCTCGGGCCACATCTGGACTCGAAACAACATATTAGTCTGGAAAAGAAGTAGGTTGACTTGAAAGACCTGAACCATTAAAGCCAAGTAACTACAGCTTACAGTGCAAATCTGACTTGGATTTGCGTTATGATGCAAGTCAATTTCGTTGTTGGCTAAGAATTTACCTTGGATGGATTTTGGAAATTGCATTTGGGTTCCATCATACACTTGAAACAAACTTGTGCAGAATGGTGTTAGTATAAGAGAAATATGCCAACTTCCCCGTGAAGTTGTGGTGCGTAGTGTTAGGGTTGGGGTTAAGGTTGGGGAACCCAGAGCATCACACTTGTTCACATATTCTAGTTACAAAAAGGTCACTAACGAACCAATAATGTATTGG
This sequence comes from Petrocephalus zakoni, assembly GCA_026774425.1. NCBI lineage: Eukaryota > Metazoa > Chordata > Actinopteri > Osteoglossiformes > Mormyridae > Petrocephalus > Petrocephalus zakoni. The sequence continues at coordinate 17,190,028 of JAODKN010000134.1, read as the reverse complement.
TGACTGTGATTAAATGTGCTAAAAACTGACAAATTGTTTCTAATATATCATCAGAGGCTAAATTGCTTTTTGTTAAATTGGTCAAGGCAATAATGAAGATAATGGACAATTTTAATTTTGATTCTTTCAGTGATCACAGTGTTCATACAGACTCAACAAGACTTTGATCATGAGTTAATTGTTGGACAGCATACTTTATTTTGAGTTTTTTTGTTTTATTTCTGATGTTACATTGGGGAGATGAAGACAGAACAATGCGGTGATGCATTCTTTCAGTCTCTTTATAATAAGTTATGTAGAATGCACGGAACTGTCAGTGTTGATGTTATAAAAAGTTTCTTTTTGACATTTACAACCTAATCTAATCTCTCCCCTTAGTGCCCACCGCAGTGATTAACACTGCCAAAAAAAAAAAACTCTGCATAGTTCCCTGGTTTTCTGTTGAATTTCAGGCAGGAGTTAAGGTCCCAGTCCCAAATGCAATCAGGTGGAACAAAACTTAACCGGTGTGAGGGAGACAGAGGGTCCCTTTGGGTCAGCGGGAGGGGGAGAATTACTCTTGTAACGGGTACATATTTCCTTGTGACAGAATCACGGAAGGTTCCAATTCCAGGTGGGAGCAAGCCAGTCAGTAGGGAGCGAACAAGACGGGAGAGGGAGAGGTCCGGATGGGCCCGGGGGCCGGGCGGAGCAGTGCGGCAGGCAGGGGCTGTGCCTGGAATAAGGTGGCGGCGGGACTTGAACGGAGGGAGAAGTGGGGGGCCATGGGCGCTCCACCTCCCCCTGACACGGCTGCCAGGGCACTCGGTAACAGGCAGGCTGTGAGAGGCTGGTCCAGGCCCTTCTTCAAGCCTAAGTTCACCTAAACAGAGAGACGGTTTCACCAAACTGCAGTCACTTTGCCAAAAGGACCACAGCACTGGTGGTCTTTCATATGCTATTTATGTTTACCAAGTGAGATTGTTAGTTCGCTTGTCTAAGGCCATTGTTGTCACAAGTGGTTCAGGATTTGCAATGGAAATTATAATTGTAATGTAAATTGGAATTCTAGTGTAAATTGTAATTGTAATGCAATTGTTTTGTAAGTGTAATTCTAAATTGTAATGGGCAATATATAGTGAAATTATATCCATCCCTGTGACTTTACAATACTGAGAATGTATGTAGAGCCGTTAAGGTGCTAATTTCGTTCTCTTTACTCTGTGGGGCGGAGATCAGGCACGGATTAAACAGACATTCCTCCTACTGTCATGAATCATGAAGCCCACATTTTACATCAGTGTCATTGAAGGCAATATAATACCTTCATCAAAAGAGGGCAGCCTGTGGTTAGTAACATTTACATACTACCATGAAACTCATTTGGACTCAAAGTCCAAATGACGAGACTAAAGCTATTTGATTTCCAACAAATTAGGAGAAGGGCCTGAGCTTCACAGAAAGCCACAATGACGGAGATAGTCTAAGGTAAATGAGGAATGCAGCGAATAATGGTACTGAAAGTGGCGGTGATAGGTCAGAGGGCGCGGCCGGGGGATGGAAGGGTGCAGGCTCACACTCTGGCCTTTCTGTGCTTTGCTGTAGGGATTGTATTTCGGTTTCGGAGGTTTGCCGGCCGCTCTGTCTTTGTGTCTCCTGCTGCTGATATGCTGCAGAAGAAACAGAATCTAAGCCAAATCGCAAAAGTCACCCTGTTCACAAGAAATTCATGGTAACAATTTCTGTGAAGCCCCTGTTCATAATGCCTAATAACTGTCCTTATAATTCATTGTAACACATACATAAAGTATTATTAACAAGCCTATAAATATTTATGAAAAGGTGTAACACATTATGTTTCTCATGGATTATGAGTGCTCTATGAAGGCCTCATCTATTACGCACTATAAATACCTTCATGATGCATTACAATGGTCAGTATAAGAATTAAGGGTGCTTTGTGCTGCATGATGAAGGTGTTTATAGTGCATTAGAGATGAGACCTACATAGAGCATTCATAATGCATTATAATCCATTATGAAGGTATGTGTAATGCAGTATAATGACTGCTTAGGTAAAGTGTTACCAAATTCATACTGAAATTTTTACATTACGATATTATTGCTATGAATATGTATGAATGGCTATGTTACATATGTTATATATCCATTACTATGGCGTTTTATAAATAAACTAGCTGGGTAGTCCAAGCAAAATATTTACTATTGACTGGGATTGGGTGGCCCCCTGTACAGAATGAACTCTAGTCACCTGTTTAAGCTGTGTTTCTGAGTTCACGTGCACGTCGCACGTCTCACAGTGGAACATTCTGTTCTGCAGGCCCGTGCATGCTTTGGTGGCCTGGCTCAGTTTGCCCTTGACCCCTGGCCTCGGGAAAGACTTAATGGTTCCGTTTCCAGTCCTGGCTTCCAGCATCGTCTTGTGCTTGGCACCTGGCCATGGAAGGCAGCCATTAACAACAGCTATTAAATTATATCAATATATGACACCATTTGCTTTTGACAATGTGTTCATGTGGTGTGTAATAGAGCGCAGATTTATTGCACCTGCGAGGAAAAAAATTGAAGGATTTATGACAGTCTGAAGAGTGGGCTTTATTTTAGGTTTTGTTATTGTGTTATTAGCCTTCATTTTCATAGAATAGCAGGCCTGGCATCAGCACTGTGATTGCAAGGTTCCTCACCGACATTGTGGGCTTCTAGCTGCGATGCGGAGTTGACAGCCACCTTGCAGAGGGAGCAGTAGAGGAGGCGCCTGGCTTTCTCCTCCTCGGTCTCCTCCCCGTGGGCATCACTGTCAGGTGCTTCCTGTCTCCCTTCTACGGTGGCGGCCTCTGGCTTTTCGGGCACGTCGTGGAGCAACGGCGACCTCCCTGCGTTTGCGGCTAAGGATGCTGGAGACGCCACCCCGACTGAGCTGCCTGTAGGCGGAAGAAGATCATTTGCTGCAATCAGAGCCACGCGGAGTCAGGTATGCCCAGACATCTCCTCTTTCGGAGGTGCCAGGAGTCTCCCACAAATTGACCTCTTCCCTGACACCTGCAGACGATGCCCGATACCCAGGAAATCTGCAACTCTGCTACTCGCCACGATCTCACTCAGCCCAGGTGAGACATTATCCCGCGCTATATGGTGTTTTGGTGGTATTTAAAAAAAACGAAGCTATTCCTGTATTTTCTGAAAAAAAATAGCTGGGGGGGGGGGGATTTCCAATGGAAAAACAGCCCCTCACTAACCTAGCTGAAATCACTATGCCTAAGATGAAATATCTATACGCTGTTTTGATGGATGGCACACTTTAAATTGATGCATGTGAATCTCAGCTCAGGGTATTTGTACAGGTTACTTGCATGAAAGTCATTAAGCCCTCATAATTGATCGACAATAAACCAAATCTTGCAGTGTGTCAAATGGATTAGAAAGAAAAAAAAAACTCAACCAAGTATAACCCTTTCCTTATTAATGTCCTCTATGGCAGCGTCTCATTAGCGTGCAAATGAAGCCAGTCAGCTGACAGATTTGCATGCTGTGATTAGCTGTAATCACAGATTGCCTCTTTGTTGCAGGTCCTGGTACCTGTCAGGAGGGCCCTTTTTGGGCGGGGGGGGGGGGTATTTGACAGCTTCATGTCATCACCGTCGAGTGAGAAAATCACAAGCAACATATGAGCTTATGATGTCTTGATTTTTTTTTTAAAGCACCACAACATTTTGTCTAAATTCCATAACAGTTGATATATTTTCCCTGTCTACAATGCTTAATACTTAATACATTTCAGTGACTGCCAAGCCAATGTATTTTCTTTGTGTAAAAAAAGATGTTTTGTTCTTTAGCGTCTGATAAGCATTGTGGCAGTTTGGGTTTCACCATCATCCTCCGTATGCTACAGCTCTCAGTACAGCATCTGAATGCCAAACATTGGGTCCCAGTGGTCAGGGTGCAGCTCCACTCGTCTGCTCTCCTGAAAATCCTAATAAGCTGACCAACCCCTAACGGCAGCATGATGCTGAATGTCCACCGGGTAGCCAATTAGAATTGCTCACCATGGTAGGACAGCAACCCCACTGTAAGCAATTTCTGGATGTTCTCTCAAGTGTAACATTTCATCAAATTGCGTAAAGAATCCCATCAGTAGTCCATAATAAGACATTTTTGTTCATTATTTTGTTTGCTGAGATATACACACACACAGTAGTATATAACAGTAGACACAGCTCTTGTCTAGACACACCTACCGAAAATCATTCGTTTTTCAACAAGATAACAATCCTAAGATGGAATGCTGTGACAGATAACTTGGCCCCCACAAGCCCTCGACCTAAACCCTGTAGAGGTGGTTTGAGGTGAGTTGCATTGAAGAGTAAGAGCAAGGTAGCCAACTTGTGCCTAGAATTTGTGGAAATGCCATCAGGACTGTTGGGGAAGCATTCCAGGCGGCTATATCTGGCAATGGTTGAAAAAATGCCAAGAGTCGGCAATGCTGTCATCAAAGCAAAGGGGGCTATTTAGAAGAGTCTAAAATTTGAGAACATTTAATATGTAGTATTTCATTGCCTAAAGGCCTCGCTAAAATAAAGACAAATGCATTAGGCAATGTTTTTGCTATTTCTTATGTATATTCAGGTCAGTGGTGGTCTAATGGTTAGGAACACATGCTTGTGATTAGATGGTTATTGGTTCAAATCCATGACCAGCAAGGTATCTTATCCCTAGGTGCAAAATAATAGCTGCCCACTATTAAGTCATAATGTCACATAGGGGTTGAATGCAGACGATACGTTTCACTGTGGTGTTGACAATTAATCATGTATTAATTAACCACAAACTAAGTCTTAGTTACATACTGATCTCATGTTTGTTCATCATCAATGAATTGTGACATCTTTCATCTCAAGCAATGTCTGTATCCATGATACTATATTTGGGATGTAGAATGCCCATTCTGGAAAGCTGTGTTTCATTGAATAGAAATCCTAAGTGAGCACAACACGGAAGAAATTCACAGCCTATTTTTGAAATTTGTAAGACCCACTTGCCTTGACATCCCTATTAATGAGGGGCAACACAAAGCAATCAGAGGCAATCAGAGAGGTTAAACTCGCTAAAGGTCAAGCAGCACGATGCACCAACGCCCCAACCAATCAAGCTCTTCCCTTTCTCAAAGACATACCTCGCAAGACCATTTTGCTTTTTGTCAATGGAAGCACCGATTGTTCATGTCATTGTTCTGCTACTTTAAGGGGTTACACATTAACCTCCCTTCCAATCTATAGATTAGATAAGGTGTTCATGCCAATATAAGAAGATCTGCCTGTAAAAGTGGTATCTCTCTACTATGGTGGGGTGACCTGTTTCCTGTTGACCTAGCAGCACTCTGTGATTAGATGTTCCACTGCACCAGACTCTCCTCATGTAAGGCTTGACAACACTCTCTCCCTTCAGACACGGCTAACCACTTTCTTCTGATGCAAGTATCAGGATCAGAAAAGAATCCATTTATAAAACTCTTTCACACTTTCTGCCTTTTTTCTACCATGTAATCAAAGTCCCCAGGACTTTCCTAGTCACTTATCAGCGTTAGAAAATTTAGCACTTTTATTCAAATAATTAAGTTCAATGATGTATCACTGCTGTGAAAATTAGACAGCGATTTGACTCTCTGAAGTTACACTTTTGTTGTTATTTTAATAGCTATATCCTTTCATATTCCAAGTGTAAAAATCTCCTTAGTTCTTCATCCAAAACACTGATGTTCATAAACAAACCCACTTGCTTTTTCTATTTCCAAGGGTTTCTTTGTAAATTACACAGCAATGTTGCAATGTCATACGGCTTATATGCAATTACCGATTTTAATTAATATTTTTCCTTATAATGGAAACTGTCTATTTTTGCCACAAACATAAAAGTGTAATGAAATTGCTTATATGCAAAGTCAGTTATTTACAATATAATTTTCATGGTATGTGGTCTTCCCCTGAGTGGATCGTTTTTAGCATGATTAATGTCTGAAGCTCACAGAGCTGATTTTGCCTTTTCGGATGGCTGTAGAGCAGTACGGCAAATAATGCTGCTGTCTCTCCTCCTCAGTGGCTCTTATCTGGAGATGTTTCTTGAAGAACTGGGCTGGTCCACAGACATATCATCATCGGTAAATCTTTAACTGACATAATCTTCCCTTTTTCATGGTGGGGTTGTACCACTAAAATATGAACATCGAAATATTACATTTTTGCAAACATGTGGGTTACCTTTAGATCAAAACAGTTCAATACATCAATATAGTTTCTCTTATGCGCAGACAAGACCAGGCAGCCTGAATGTGCATGTGAAAGAATGTGCTCTCCAGGAAGATGGCCTGGCACATGATCCAGTTTGGGTAGACAGATCCATGGCAGGTGTGAGCAAAAATCAACCAAACAGAGAGAGAGGGAGAGTAAGAGGAGCACGTCTGCAAATGGAACACCCAAAGAAAGTCTTTGACCTGTTGTTTCCGGGCCTGTAGGGGGCAGCGTAGGCTGGGTGCCCTTTGCAGTTCCCTTGGTGACCATCGCGTTGTTTTGTTCACATTTCAGGCCCCCCAACGCTTTCAGTTTCTTTGCATGTTTAGTTCCGTTGTAGTGGGCTGAGGCTTGGCTCTGCAGAGTACAACGTGCAGTCAGAATTAGTCCACAGGCAACAAAAGCTTTCAGCAGTTTAAAGGAAGTTTCTAACTGTGGCAAAAGCTGTGTCCACTCTAATGCAGGTGACATTTATCCCTAAGTGACGGCACCATTCATTATCCCAGTGGTTCTAAGTTATCAGGCTGATGATATATTAGTTTAGTCTCTGTCTAATGCACTTTAAGGACTCCGGAATTAGCCATGAAGGCCTTCTTCGCTCTAATTACATGTTATAGTATAAAGCTGTGGACAGGATGACATTGGTTAGTTTCCGGGGTAGGCTCTGGACCCCCATGACCCTGCACAGAGCTAACAGGTATGGAAAGTGGATGGATGGAGTTATGCATTAAAAATATTACGTTATACACTGAAACCAGAGGTGGAAGTATCAGGTCCAGAAAGCAACCAACCAGTTGAGTATAAACAGCCACAGAGTACTGTACTGGTTGTCTTTATAGATGTGACAGAACCTGATTTAGCATTGTTTGAGAAGTTCGTAATTGTGGTAATGATGTCACAAGCTGTTTCTGTAAACACGCATTTCTGAGGTGACGGTACTCGTGTTACCACAAAGTCTGCTTTACTAACGAATGCACATATAGTAAAAAGCAGAAATACCATGACAAAAAAGAGCAAACATATTTTTTTTTGTCGATGCAGAGCCTCAGAAAATACCTGATTGAACGTTAACGCGACAAAAAAATTTAAGCTACTTTGATCCTGTGTGCCGTATGGCTTGTAGTGATATTATGTAACCAAAGGCGGCTTGTAGTTATATTATATAACCAAAGGCGGCTTGTAGTCATTTTATATAACCATAGGCATTTCTAAATCCTATTTAGGGGAGTTTCAGTCCGTCTGGAAGAAAATCGTAATCCATTTGCTGATTTTATCTTTAGAGATCCGGGAGCGCTTGTGTCTGGTATATTGAATGTGGTAACTCTACTGGGGGCTCAGTCACATCCTAGAATCGTCCCTGTATGTAACTTATATCACATTTATTTTAATAAAACATTACAATATGTAGAATAGAGGCCTCGACACCCCCACAATAATCTTCTTGCGTTTTCCAAAAACCTGCAGTACAGCGGGCTGTCAGGAAAAACACTCACATCACCAGACCAATTTAAAGCGATTTTCTCACTTGAACTTACCGTATTTTCTGTGTATGAGTTTTTTAGGTCAAAATTTGGGAAGTCGTCCAGTTTATACACAGGAGTAACCGACTGACAGATCAGTTACTCCCGTGTATTGCGGTGGTCGTGACGAATTTACTCGAACCTACCCGTAATTTGTTTCCAACAATCACTAGTCTATGGCTCAGTCATTGATGGGGGTAGCATTTTGATGTTACTGCGCCAATATTTTGAAGAATAGCACAGGGAAACGTCTGAAAATAAAAAAACGATTGTCATATCCTTCAGAATGCAAGTTAAAAGTCATTAATTACGCATAAGAACATGGAAATATAGCAGCAGAGAGACAATTTGCACCTCCTCCCACTGAGTGTATGATCAGACAGTGGAGAAAACAGGAAAAATAACCAGTGAACTACTCAACATGCCCGGAACAGAGAGTGGTGCATAATTTCTTATTATGTCTTATCTTAAAATATTACCTGATTACCAAATATACTTTGAATAATAAAAAAAATATCAAATGTGTTCTATTTATGTTTAAAACATTATTTTTTTATTTTGGTTTCACAAAAGTAGGGTTCGTTTTCTACATGGGGGCACCTTATACACTCTACGCGCTTACAGACAGCGGTAAGAGGGCGCTTTTAATCTGTGCTTGTCACTTTTTGAATTTAAGATCTCAAAATGGAATGAGTTTCCTCTGTGCTTTCGTCATTTTCCATTTCTGACATTACCCGGGGGTGGGAATGAATTAGTATTATTGATTTTTATATTATTATTTATTACCCTTGCTGTCAGGCGTTATTATACACAAAGTAAAATCAGTAATAAAGACATTGCACGGAGGAAAATTGAATTGGTGTTTTTACTACATATTATTCTCCAGATATATTTACAGTCTGGTCTATTGAAATATGTACAAGTGTCAGCTTTAATCTCCAGATTGAATATTCCATAAAACATCACGTCAAGGAGCTACGTGAGTGAATCGGCGCGATCCCCACCAAGGAAAGACCCCCTGTGCTCCTGTTGCTCCTTTGAAATGGACAGTGTGTTACTTATTATAAGTGACCACTTTTTTTTCTTTTCCTACTCCTTACGACTGCTGATTCATTTTTACAGGAGGGACTGTAAACTCCGCCTGCTATGAGTGACTAACAGGAAAGGAGTACATGCCAAAATGCACTCACTAAAACTAGCTTCAGCCATTGTGATGCATACACCCTTTACAGCTTAAAGGTATTCATATAGCCACTCGACTCCCTTCCAGCCGCACGCATGACCTAATTTTAAGACACATGTCGATAACCAGATTGAGGTGTTATATCAGCCTGCTGTTTGGATAAACATCCCCTAGAAGGCAATTTTATGCGTTGAAGTGCATTTCAAAAAGAAATGATA
>JAODKN010000134.1:17153066-17163878 GCA_026774425.1 Petrocephalus zakoni | reverse complement strand
CCCCCCCCCCCCCCCCCCCCCCCCCCCCCCCCCCCCCCCCCCCCCCCCCCCCCCCCCCCCCCCCCCCCCCCACACAATGCTGTTAGAACCAGTCAATGGTACCCTGAAAGAGACTATTCTATTTGGAGATGCTGGCATTGATGGTTCATTAAAAATATCAATATGTTGCAGACATTTCGATCAGTCACTGACTCAACCTAGCTCAATCTTGGCCTTTTTCTGCATGTTTATAGTCTACCCCAGAAGCAAAGAACCCATTAATTACTATGCTAATTGAGCCAAATATTACTCTTGAGGGTGAGAGCTAGCAGGATGTTGCAAGAGCTCCTGCTCCTTAGGATTGAGTCGAGGCTGCAAAGATCTCTGTAGGTGGGTACCCAATTACTCATTTGCTCGCTCTGATGGCTGCCATACTCAGGGAGCAGCTATTGCTTTAGCACATTGGTTTCTCCTGATGGTGTCTGATATAACTTCTTTCAACAAGACTCAGATTAAGGCACTTTCTGGGTGTCTTGTCTCTTGTCTCAGTGTATGCTCTAACCGCGGTGAGTGATGTATTGATGAGGGAGACATGCCAACTTCAATGTGACCAGTGGCACTGACAGGGCTGGCTATAAGGATTCTGCCAGTCTGCACGGGTCTGGTGACCGTGGTGAAAGTGGGTTCATGTTCCTTGACATTACAAAAGTGGATCGCTGGATCTTGGTTCCAGCACCCCGAGCCACATCGTTGGACTTGGTGCTCCATAACTGGTGTTGCAGTGAAAGAGGCTCCTACAGACCTGTAGGGTCAACAGAAGTGCCCAGTTTGTGAATTCTGACCACAGACTTGTTGTTACTACTTCAGATTCAGCCTAGGTCCTGTAAGCTACCACCTACCACCTGAGGCTGGACCTGGCCAGATTCCAAGATCAGACTGTTTCTAATGAGTATGCATGCAGTTTCTGCGAAGAACTTGCATACAGGAATGCGACTGCCGATTCTAATGTGATGTGGAAGACCTTCCATGACAAGACCTTGAAGGTTGCCAATGGTTGTATTGTTGTTACGGGTGTTCCCAGAAGGAAGGTCTGGTCTGTACTGGGAACTGAGAAGGGCGGCTGCAAGGGCTCTGAGGACAGATAAGGAGGTGTTTGATAGGGGTATCTGTGAACTAGTGACACACCATCTATGGTCTAGCGACCCATGTCCTGTTTATACAGGAATGGAAGCATTACACATATCCACTTCTGTTCCTCAGAGAGTCGTAGTCAGGGCGGGTGATGAAACAGGCCTTGACACTGCACTACGGATGACACTGCAGCTGTCACCTGCTGGGCCAGCTACTTTGAGCAGCTGTTTAAGCTGATCCTCCAGCTGATACGTTGGACATCTCTGGGTCCTCAGTTCTTGAGGCTGATCCTCTGAGTTGCTGTGCACCACCCAATCCCACTGAAATTGTACAGGTTGTGAACCAGCTATGGGTGGGGAAGGCTGCAAGGATCTGTGGTATCCACGGTGAACTTTTCCAGGTTTGGTGGTATGGGTGTCCTCCTGGCGTTACAAGCTTCCACTCTCCCTATCAGGAAAGGGAAGGGTGATCGCTTGGACTGCAGCAACTACCAGGGGATAATACTGCTTTCAGGGCAGGGTAAGGTCCTTGCTAGGGTCATCCTCAATAGGATCCATCATCCCTTGCTTGCCTACCAGCAACCAGAGCAGTCTGGTTTTACGCCTAAGAAGCCTACCACCCACCGCATCCTGGCACTGAGGGTCCTCATTGAACACAAACATGAATATTGGCAGAGTTTCCTTGCAGCATTAGTTGATTTTCATAAAGCATTTGACTCAGTTGATTGAGCTGCCCTGTGGGACATCCTCAGACTTTGCAGGATCCCCCCAAAGTTGCTGAATTTCATAGCCGGCCTGTTCACTGGTACTGTAAGTGCTGTGCAGAGTGGAGGCAGAACCTCTCTGTTCCTCCCAGTAGATTCTGGGGTCCATCGGGAGAGTGTTCTTGTTCCTATTCAATTCTTGCATGGACTGGGTGTTGGGCAGGGTCGTGGGTTCCAACAGCTGTGGGGCATCTGTTGGTGAAGAAAGATTCATTGATCTTGACTTTGCTGACGATGCTGTCGCAGGGTCAATGGAGGCTCTAACTGGGGCTCTCGAAAAAAACTGAGAGAGGAGTCTTAGTGTCTTAGCTTGCAAGTGTTGTGGATAAAAGATTCATGCCTTTAATAACCTCTTGGGCAAAGCCATCAGCAGTCTGTGGAGAGAATGTCGACCACATTGAGAGATTCACTTATCTCAGCATGTCCCTGGTGACTCCTATGAAGTCAGTAGATGGAATGGGAGAGCATGGGGGCTCATAAGGTTGCTGGAATGGGGTATGGGGTGCTCCCGATATCTTTGTAAGAGGATGAAAGTCCAAGTCTGGTCCTGGTGCTCCCTGTTTTCCTGTATGGCTGTGAGACATGGGCACTACCTAGTGACCTGAGATGAAGAGTTTTTGGGTACCACTGGTCTGACTTTGTGTCGAATGAGCGGCTGCTCAGGGAGTCCCAAATGAGGCACGTTACCTTCATTGTGAAGAAGGCGCTATTTCCTGAGGGTGATTTGGCTCGCAGGATGATTGCTGAGGACCCGAGCAGCTGGATCAGGCTAAGGGGACACCCAGGTAACACCAGGCTGCAGCAGAGACGCAGCCATTTCCAGAGGGTGGGACTGGACTACGTATCTTCCTGGGGGGTCGCCAACTGTGATCCCATGGTATTTTGTTGTGTGGTGGGCATGCTCCCCAGGATGACCTGGCCTGACCAGATCATCAATAATGTTCTATTCAAAGTCTGGGATGCCAGCAGCAAATCTTACTGATCAGGATGGGGGCGTGAATGCTGTCAGTAAAATTCGGTTATGGGGGGAGGGGGGTACCACACCATAGGATCAGGTAGTCAAACTTAAGAAGTTTAATCATTCCCTCTTTTGTTAAGGTTAGCCTCAATGTTTTGCATACATTCATTTAGCTGTGTTCTGTCCATGTATGTTTACAAGTTGCATACCTCTCTAGCAAGACGGTATCAGACGAGGGAGATACATTAGTCTTGGTGCCATTTTTTCTTATTACTTTGTGCCAATTCTCAGAAGAGAATAGTCCATAGACTCCAGTAGAAAAGAAAGCTGGGTAGTGCAAAGTCTCAGAATAGAATAGGCCATTACAGCGGTGATGGGGGCAGCTTTATCTTGAAAAATGTCACTAAACCTTCAAGCACATATCTGGGATAGCTCAGTTGGTAGATCCTTGAACCTTTAATCTAAGGGTCCAGAGTTCAAGTCCTTGTTCCGATGGCTCCCATTTTGGCGCAGTGGTAGCCCCTTTGTTAGGAAAGCGCACTCTTGAATGAAATGTTGCTAGTTTGATTCCCTGACCTGCAAGGTGCCCCCGTGGTACCCTGAGCAAGGTGCTGTTCTGCGGGCGCTGAATTAGCTGGCCGCTGCTATATTACAATGTCACATACTGTACAGGGTAAATGCAGTTTTGTTGTTGTGCACTGTGTGCTGTGATGTGTCAGCAATCTCAATTAATCTCTTCACTTCAATACATGTCGCTATCATTTAAATGATCGTATTATATCCTTAAATGTAACTTCTGGAAATTCTGGCTGCATGGGGCCCTTAGTTTTCAAAGGCCCCAGTTGGCTGCCTACCCTTGCATTATGATAAGTCTGCCCCTGACTAAGGGAACCTCAAACCAAAGTTTATTTATCGTTTTATATTTTATATTCTTTATATCTATATTTATCAGTACAGCATTCAGAATCATACAGAATGTAATTCAAAAGCGGTTTCATTCTATTAATGTGCAAGTTATCTCTGATCTACATGAAGCTGAGATCATTCTGAGTTTCACATTCCACATCAGTGTCTCCTGACTGCATGTGGATGTTGGATGATGTAGGTTTGCCCCGACAGTCACACTGACCCTGGGTGCAGCAAGTCCTTGCTTTCTCTCTATCTTCAAATATATCTTTCCAATATCCAGCTTTATTCCCATTGTAAAAAGTACAAGTTACTCAGACAATGAAATGTAGTTTGGCAGCTAATCTGAAAGTGCAAAATTTAGCAAAAGTGTTACAGAAACAACTTAATAAATAAATTACAAAACTGTATGCATGTTCTTATGATGTGCTCAGGCCTCCAAATATAACTTTTTGTTGTGCCACTACCTCCCACTCCCAAAATTCCTCTTCTTGGTTTATGTAACATCGCTATTGTCAGACTTTGCCGCGAGAATTTTGCATATTGAGTTGCATACTTTATGAACATGCAATTTGTTTGCATTGACCATTTATAGTTATTTGTAGACAGCAACGGCACAGGATCTCAGGCTCATGCACATATGCACGTCTACAAGTTCCGACATTTCCAAGGGGCAATGTGCCTATGCCAGGCTTGACAAATCCAAATTGTTTTGTTCCTACGCATTTTTCTCTTTTCATGCATACACATTTTTTCACTATGAAATTTACGCAAAGTTTGATAAATGAGACCCCCGGTCTGCTCTGCTCTATGTGCTGCCACTGCAACCCTCGGGTGGGAAAATGATGATGATGACTCTTGAGGTATTGAGGTTTTCACCTCTGGTCTAAATATAGCCATAAAAGCTGCAGATACTTTGGCTGGTCTGGACCACAGCTGCTGTAATGACACATCAAATGGGCAAGCTGTTGTTAGAGCTACATTGTCTATAGGTTTTATGATTAATATGAGCCAGATGTTATTCAAAGTGTCTCAGCAAGAATAGCATATAGGCCTATAATACCTTTGCTCGCCGTGCAGCAAAATGCTTCAAGGATTTTTCTTTTATCATAGCCCTACCTTTTCTTTCAGTTTACATTTTTTCATGAGGATGACAGGGCTCAGGTATAAAATAATGAACTCACCACAGCAGTTAATCTGTGGTTTAAAAGGCTAGTCTTAAGGTTGAGCACAAATGAAAATGTTCCACTATGAAGACGTTAAGCAGCATTTGTATCAGTCTATAGTAACAACTGTGCCTTCGCTAAGTATATACACCATAGGTGTGTACATTCATTAGATGACTTTCAGGTAGTGTGGTCCACAGTGACACGTCTTATGTAAGTTACTGAAAAATAGCAATTAGTTACAGTTACTAGTTACTTCATTCAAAAGTAATTCAAGTACTTTACCAATTACTGCATATATAAAAGTAATTAGTTAAGGAAAGTGAGGAAAGTACTTTTGCTTTACTTCTTATTCTCTTGTTAATTCTCTTATTAATGCATACACACCCAAATGGCACACATACGCCACCGGGACATTGGTTTAAGATTGGAACATTGTTAAATGATTGAGTTCCATTTGTCCTATTAATAATACTTTAATTATATGTTTATTTGTGTGTTCTGGCAGGCACATTTTTTTACATTATTTTACTTTTAATCAGTAAAGCATACGGTAACTGTTTGGCCTATTGCTACTGGTTCTGTCATGTCAGCATTTAAAATAATAAACACATAATTTTTAATTAGTTAAATTGTTTATTTCGTATATGGTTTTAAGCATGCATACATGTAGGGTAAACAAAACAAATCGACCCTATTGTATATCAATATATACTGTATATTATCACCCAATTGTGGGTTATATAACTTAATTGGGAAAAACAACAGTAGGCTAAACATTGCTTAGTGATGTCATTAACACCATGAGGCTGGTGCTGCATTGCCAAAGGATTTTAAAGCATTGCAGAGACGTTGTGCCTTTGCATGTGTGCTGTCTGGGTAGTTATATTATTTTAACGTTGTTGACAATACAACTGTCAAATTTAATCTAGCACTGTCCCTAATATCAGCCAATCATTTGTTAGATCGTAAACAGAAAACTGGGGGGAACAAGCAGCATTTCATATTTTCACACCAGACAAACTTGACATTAGCAAGCCCATTAAAATTTCTCTACCTTTAATTGTGTTATTTAATTTGAAAAGATAATTAGTCACATTATGTGTTACCACCAAAAGTAGGCCTAGTGGAATTATAGTGATGCATTACTACCAACACTGACCGTGACCAACAAAGTATTTAGCAAATAACTACTTAAGCAAGGTAGTAAAGGAGACACGGCCTGCCCGCTCCATCTGTTTAATCCCCTCGTTTCCTCTCAGCCGTGGGCCCCAAACTAGCCGTGCCTTGTGCTCGTTAGCCTCACCTTCCATTCCAGCCCTTGCTTGTATTGCTTCCAGCTGTCTCCTCTTTGCCCTCATTAGTCATTGTATTTAAGTGCTCCCCAGTCTTGTGCTCTTTAGTTCAGTCATTGTTACCTGTTCACGGTTCCCGTTCCCGTTCCCGTTCCCGTTCCTGTTCCTGTTCCTGTTCCCGTTCCCGTTCCTGTTCCTAAGTACCCTATGGGGATTTCTTGCACGAAGCTGCATTTTGGGTCATCCCTTCCTCTTTTAGCATGACACAAAATATAACCTGTTCAATATTTTTCTCACCATTCATTACGTATTATTATCATATATCAATCTTCTATAACAATAAATAGCGCTATTAAATATATATATATATATATATATATATATATATATAGTATATGCTGTAAACAAACTCTTTATTACATTGGTGAGAAATTTCTCTTTACATTCGCTGTATATATTTATTTTGACCTACAGTAGTGCTCTTTGTTAAAAATAGATTCCCCGTTAATGTAAAGATGTTTTCCTGAGCTCTAGGTTCATCAGCACTGCCCTGCGTGTTTTCGCAGCTTAGCCCTGTGACAGGCTTACACCTATTCAGTTTCATATTGTGTTCTGACTAGACCTACTGAATTCTGTATGGTGGATCACCAGAGCTTCAGGCTCCCCCTTTGGGTCGGGTTCCTCCCAAGGTTTCTTCCTTCTAGGAGTTTTTCCTTGCCACCGTCGCCTTTGGCTTACTCACTGGGGGGTCTTTACGTGGCAGAAATGTAAAGCACATTGAGACAATGTAATGTTGTGATAATGTGCTATATAAATAAAATTGCATTGCATTGCATTCATAACGCATAATACATATAGCTATAATGTGCCTTTTTATAAATTGTTATAACCGTGTTTATAATACTTTATGACTACATTGTAATGTATTATGAAGGTATGTGTAATGCAGTATAATGGCTTCTTTAAGTGCTACCGAACACACATTTAGGAGCAGGTTTCCCGAAGGAAAAAATGTCCATACTTGAGTTTCTGACCAGGGTATAGTTACATGCAAGCATCAAGAGACATCAAGATAATAAAATGTGAAACGTGGATGTGTCCCCGTAGCGGACTATCGACTCGTTATTCCTGCGCGAACACTGTGAGTTTCAGGATGAACAGCCATTTCCGAAAGAACTTCTCAATAAGCTCAAGTTTCAGCGTGGACACGGGAAACCAAAGCAAAAGGAAGATAGACAGACGGTCAGCCTTGATTTGCTATGTATCTCAAATCTATTGACAAAACATTGGCTTGGTTAGAAATCGGTGGCCATCCCTGTTCTTCTGTAGACGGCACTGTATAAATATGCTTACACCAAAGTGCCGACTTAAATAGCATAAAAACTGCGATATTGACTATAAAATAAACTCTGTAATTGTGTTGTGGTAGATGTATCCTCCACACACCATGCTATGGCAGGAAATTGGTCTGACTAGAATGGAATTCTGCTGCGGTGCTGACTGATTTGCAGAAGACAGATTGGAATAGTCTGCGCTGAGATTCATCACAGAAGTAAGAATAAGACTGACAGAGCCACACTCATAACCTCCTGTGATGTATTGCTGTTTTGTTGCTTACTTGACACTTTTCTGCCCCTGCAGCAGGCCATACATTTCTACAAATTTTTTTACTGCCGCCAGTCCTACTGGAGCAGTTCACATTAAGTGCACTGCCTGGGGGGGGGGGGGGTACTGGCTCTTCCCAAGTCTCAAACCACCAACCTTCAGCTTACAAAGCTTAAGGAAACATCCGGAACATTATGGCTGCCGGCTGGTCTCCAGTGGCTTATCTCATGCTTAGCATTTTACCTTTCATACTGAAGTCCCATGAGAGAGAAGCATTTTTATGTTAGCCCACACCTTCCTTCTGCTTCAGATAAGTGGTCTTCAACAATATCGAGTTAGAGTCTGATATAATGTTCCCTTGCAGCGGCCAAACTGCGACACGGTATCATTGCCCCTCTGATTCGGAGAGCAGCAGAGCAGGGCTGCAGTCCCCGTCTCCCGGTCCTGCCTTACAGCACCATCTCCCTACGGTTTACCACACACTAATGGCCAGGAAAAAAAATGTGTAATTCCTATGTATTTTTTGTTCTTCCTTGAACATTTTACGTATTAAAGAAATTAAATCATGTTAAGTATGATTGAAATAGACTGATTACCCAGCAATCCCGCAGAAGTTCACCAAGGCTACATATATTTAATATTTTCAATATACTCGGTCCATAAAAACACACATGGGCATTGGTCCAAAGCCATATAATAATTATGCTTCTTTCCTATTTTTGTTATGACTACAGAAAATGATTGATGGTAATTTTCTATCAGGTATGGATAATATTAATTATTAATAGTACAAATGGATAATATGCGGCCCTGTGGGGTTAAGACTCGCGTGATGGCCAATCAAAGTCAGCTGGCAGGATACCCATGTCACTGATTGGCCCGTAAGTGAGGCCCTTAATCTCTAAATCTGCTGCAGGGGTGCTGGATATCTGCCCGACCCTGTGCTCTGACCTCAAGCTTACTCTTACCTGCATATCCGTGCGTCTAATAGGAGAGCAAGATGAGACATGCAAAGACTGAATTACACTGTACTCGATATCACCTGTACAATGACAATAAAAGACTTCTGTTCTATTACCATGTTTACGATATACTCGCTAACGTAAAGGGTGTTTGTTATTGATTGTGCAGGGGTACCGCACAGCCCGCCCGCATGACCATCCATCATGCAGCCTGCAATCTGAAGTTAACCAAGGCGCTATTGATGTCCTGTAAAAGACACACACGGACGGGGCCGTACCGCACATATCCGTCAACCCCGGAAAAACCCCGGAAAAACAGGCAGGCTGACCGGGAACAGACGCAGACATTCTCTGCCTGTGTTTGCCCGAGCACAGGCATAGATAAACTAAAGCATGCACATGTACGCCTGTGTTTGCCCGAGCACAGGCATAGAGAAACTAAAGCATGCACATGTACGCCTGTGTTTGCCCGAGCACAGGCATAGAGAAACTAAAGCATGCACATGTACGCCTGTGCTCTGACTACATCATCGGCGTGTGGCTTCCAGTCAATGATTTTTGTGAAACGCGTATTCATAGTTACTTTTATGAAAGCCAAAGTGCTTTCATTTTAAAGAATATAATTTAAAAAAATGTCCTGTTTTTACAGAAAATAATTGTAGAGTTAATTTTATTTGCACTCCCATTTTACTATTTTTCTACTAATTTTTTACTTGTTTTTTTTATGTAAATGTTTATTATTATTTGTTTATTCTTAATCCTCGAACTTCTGCTTTAACCCAAACTGGAAGCAGTTTGCACAAAACTATCTGAGAAGTAATATTTTGCTGTCAGCATGAAGCCGTCTCGATGTGATTCTCTTGCCTGTGGGTTCTGTTGCCAGAACTGGGAAGTTTCCCTGCAAACCACGGTGCCCATCAGCCCGAAAGAACCCAGCACCCGGAACCAGGCACGGGCTTAGCTGTCCCAGGCCCTTCCCATCAGCACTCCCTGCTTGTTTCGGGATATATAATAAATCATAATGAAAAGCACTCCTATCTTAACAGGTCTATAACTATAACTGACTTCAAGATTCTTTTTCAATGAAGAGAATAACATTAAAGGAAAGTGTTCTAAATGCAGCCTTTCCTGTCATCCCTGCATTTGGATGCAACAACATTTTGGCCATTTTGGCTCTTGTTACGCGACGCCAAATCCTACTCTGTGCCGACTGGTAATTCATCGTGCACTATCTGTGGCATTTAAATGCAAAACCAAACACTGGCATAAGCGTGCAAAGACGCTCTCGGTGTTGTGAATAGGAGCCAGGACCTGTAATATTACGCAGGAGAGATTCCTTCTCATGCTCGCCTGAATGACGACGCGTGCTGATGACAGCGCCACATCGCCATGTGCTACGGCGAGCCCAGACCGGCGGAGGCCACTCACCGAAATACATGCTGCCCCTTATCGATCACACATCAGAAACTCTCTCTCTCTCCTGTTTTCTCTCCCCCGGCAACTTCGGCGCGTCACCGAACACCATTACATTCCAGGCAGCGCTTCATCCAGGCGATCCCGGCTACTCAGTGAGTTGCCCTGACATCGCTCTCCCTCTCCCCCTGGGAGGATTCGTCTGAGGGTGTCTCGCTCCTGGTTCACTCCTCTCCTGCACTCTGCCTGGTCTCCCGCTGACTGCTGACCCCCCCTTCCTCGCTCTTTCACTCTTCCCCGCTCTCTTGTGGGAAGCTCTCGTCACCTCCTTCCCCTTCTTTTTTTGTGGGAGCTTGGCTCCTTGTCTACTGTTCTTGAGCTCAGGCTCTCCTGCCTCTGTCTCCCTCTTTCTCCCACCCTCTCTCCCTCTCTCCCTCTCTCTCTCTCTCTCTCTCTCACTCTCTCACTGGCAGTAATATGACTCCTTCTTAAACGGCCCTCCCAGAACCGGTAACACAGCGGCATTGCCGGTGATAGATCCGCTTCTCCCTTCTCCACCCTGCCTGGGCCCCGGGGGGGGGGCGGGGGGGGGGGGGGGGGGGGGGGGGGGGGGGGGGGGGGGGGGGGGGGGGGG
>JAODKN010000134.1:17133740-17152966 GCA_026774425.1 Petrocephalus zakoni | reverse complement strand
TACCACTTCTTAACCGGCCCACCCATAACGGTTAACACCGGGGCATTGCCGGTTATTTATCCGGTTCTCCCTCCTCCCCCTTTCCTTACCCCCCCCCCCCCACCCCGCCCTCGGGGCACCATACTCGGGTAACATGCATGGCACTCCTCCAAATGCACATCACAGGTAGCGGGTTCCTGGAGTAGCGGCGACAGAGTCTCTATACCAGTGTCACTGACACTAATTCCCCGACCAAAAAAGAAGCCACGGCTTTGGCTGTTCAGGTTGCTCTCTTACCCGTGCTCCTGTCATATGAATGTTTGAGTTGCCAGTGACAGCTGGTTATTTACAAATCACCACAGGCTTTGCGGCACAAAGTGCACTGATTACCGCGCAATTATGTTAAATCTAATACGAATGTTGGCGGTTCGCGCGACCGTGATACATGTGGTTTTTATCAGGAGCAACCTACTGAATCGTCTCCATTTTTCCTTCCACTGGCTCCAGTCCGGATCTGGCAGATGCCTGGCCCTACACAGCTGTTTGCAATAAGCCTTTAAGTCTCCCATCATTCCTGCCTGAGCTTTACACACCCATCTGAAATCGGCATATTCCACAAACAGAATGGCAGCCCCTTCCCAAGGCCTGCCAGACTCCATCCCCTGCTGCAGCGCCTGCAAAACTTTCATTTTTTTTCATTCTTTACACTGAAGTGTCAGCACTGGAAAAGTGCAGTATTTGTCACCATGAAGAGTGCTTGGCTGCACTGGGGCCCCAGAGCCCCAGCGTGGAGCCTCGTGCGCGTACCGCAGAATGGACTTAATTAATCATGCTGTCACTTCCGTGACTCTTTTCATTAGTCACTGCGCTATCTGATCCTCTCTGTTTCAGATGCGTGCAGTTCGAATGCCTTCAGCCGGCTAAATGCTTCCCAACCGCTATCTGATTCGGGGGCGGGGGGGAACAGGACCGTGCAGGAGCCTGAGGTGAGCAAAATGAGAATTTGAGCTGGGCACCAGCCGGCTCACCCGTGCCACCGTGCTCCGGTCGTCGTGAGGAAGTGGTCAGCGACACTCAATAGGCTTCACTCATCTGTCAGGTCCTGTTCGTCAGAAATGTGCATCTTCTCAAGGTCAAATCAAGGCCAAAGTTTCGGAACGATCACCATGCAGCGGATCCTCGAGTCATTCACTTGGGTGGCCTCACTGCCTGTTTGATGAACAAAGTCACTCCAGCTCCAGGTAGTCATAGACAATGTGTACGCATCGTGGCAGTCGCCTATACCAGGGATAAGGCGAGAAGTAGGAGAATGCAAAGTATTTTACAGCGGGGCATCAATTTCAGGTGCCGGAGCCAATAAAGTACACGTCCTGCTCTGTGTCATTTTGCTTTGTTTGAGAATGTAAGCCATGTGGCACGTCTGGGTGACTGGGGTGGGAGAATTTGACCAGCACAGTGGGATTATGGAGGAGACCCAGCATACAGGCCGTCCCGCGGGCATTTATCAGCATGCCACGAGGGCTGATGGCTAGCATGTTGTTAGCATCCCTCCGACATCGGTCGTCTAAGCAGCCACCAGCACGAGTTCCAGAGCAGAAACTTCCCTATAGAAGGCAGACACGCAGCACAGATGGATCAAAAGCTACCACAATGACCCTGCAATCTCGTTTTATTAGATAAAAAGACAGCCCTCAACAAACAATGCTACCATATAGCACTGAATTACTACAGCAAAATCATGGGTTTCCATTTGAGAAACTGAATGCATATATTACCTCCAGAAGCTCTGGATTCCATTGCCCAGTAGAGCATTCATGTTATTTTAATGTCATCTAGCACTTCTGGCTAAACTGTTATACAAATGAAGGATTGTACAAACAAAGACACACAATGCCAACAAGTGCCAGCAAGTCTCTACAGATACATAGCTTTTTAATCACATACATACCGGTTCGCTCAATGTTGTCTAAAACACACATTCATTGCAAACTGTTCCAGGAATCCGTTGACACTGTTTGCAAATAAACCCTTTCAGTGCCCATAGATGCATTATTTGTTTTATTCTCAGCCTGTGTTTGTATATTTTATATTTGGTATAACTGAAATGTTATTCTACATATACATCTTCTACAGAGGCAGACAGAAGGGGGAAAAACCACTCAGAAAACATAATTGCAGGGAAAAAAAAAGACCACCGCAGAGAAATGGAGCCACTATAGAAAGCTCTTAATTAACCAGGTATACGTTTATATTTCCCATTAGCAGGACTGCGCCGCTGTGTAAGGACTTTGATCATGGGCTGTGATTCAGTGCTTGGATGATGCAGTTCTGCATATGCATTAACCTGATGCATAGCGTCAGCCTCAGAGTCCCCATCCACCGCAGTCAGGTCATTCCTCGCCAGTCATGCAGCACAGAAGAAGGTCAAAGTTTTATTTTGAAGTCTCCATAATAGATCTGATTGCTATCAAACGGAGGCCGGTTTCTGCGACGCTGCTTAAAAAGTAATTCCAGAATCTTCCGGTATCTCTCACCCTCCATGGCCACAATCTGCAATAAAACGCCGTGGGTCTGGGTAGAACAGGGAGAACAGGGCTACAGCGGAGCTACATCATCGCCGTATCACGCTATTATAAACTGGGGCAAAACTATGAGACGTAACACTCAATCTGCCATGAGGCAACAGCGTGCAAACATTTCTGATACGGCAAGAAATATGGTCACATTTGTTTAAAGCTGCAAGAGGCGTAAACAGAGATAAATGGCTTTGATGGGCCTCCATAGCGTCATGTGAAACCCACTGATGGATTACTCTTTTACTGCTTAATTAATATATGTTTCACTAATAGAACACTGTTTTTCCCACCCTCCTTTGAATAACTGAATTCCTTGTCACCTGAGACTAAGTGCATGTTTATAATGTAATTAAATAATTATTGTATCAAAACTTGCTGGCAAATATAACCTAAAAGCATCAGGAAATAAAAAAAAATTGCATGTGTATAAATTATTTAGTATAGTATCCATTAAATTCTTATTATTCAGCCGCAAACAGACAAATATAATTGTTTTCAGCTTTTTATATATTAGTCAGATGCCAATAGCACACTATGCCCTTTTAATACTTGAAATGGTACAGATTTAAAAATAGATTTTCTGTTGACGATGCATCAGATTTATTAATGTCAGTTTGCTGTAAGCACTTCTAACGCCTTTCTGCCTTTGGTAGCCGGGGCTGTGTGTACGTCTGAATCGACACCACGTCTGCATGCTGAGAGGAAATAGACACTGGCTTTCCAAGGTATACGCAAAAATGTTTCTGAGCCTTACTACAGGCATTCAGGTACATCCATTTCCAATAAACACGTGTCCCTGTCATTCTACATATAAATAACGTGCCAGTTGGTAGTAAAGTATTCTGCTACAGGGCCCCTGTATTGTGGAATGTTCAGATGCCAGTTCTCAGTCTTTAAATCTCGACTGAAGTCCAGTTTAGCTTACCCGCAACCTAACGCATAACACACCGTAACTAAGGCTGCTGGTGCTGCTGTACGCGCCATTTCTATCTACGACGCTTGTCCAATAGTGTGTCTGTGCTCTCTGCCTCCCCACATGTCTGGATGGTGCCCGGGGTGGGCTGGTTCAGTCCCACAGAGGGTTAACAGTGTGAATGTGACTAACGAGCTGTGGGTGCAGACTTCAATCTGCCACCCTGCACAGGTTGGCGTGATGGACAGATGCATTGATGCACTTTGGCTTTGACCTTGATCATAGCTTAACCCTTGGTTTTAGCAAGCAAGGCGACTCGCTCTGTTGTCAATGACGTTAGCATGCCCAGGGGAGTTGGGCAGCCGGGTGACCGTCGTTCCTCTTTTCCGTTGTCATCTGGCTTTCTTTCTTTCATTTCTTTGTATTTCCTATTCCTTGCATGTATTGCTTTCTCTTAATGTCACGACACACCCATGTAAAGCACCTTGGGGTGTCTCTGTTGGGAAAGGTGCCATCTAAATATAAATTGAATTGTCCTGTTCAGGTGCATGGGGGCCTGGAACTCAGCCCCAAGGCTATGGGTGCAAGGAAACTAGCTCAGGATGAGGTGCGATCCCATCACAGGGCACACGCACGCTCCATCCGGCAGCTCTCATTCCCCTTAGCATGTTATTGGACCGGAGGGGGGACCCCATGATGATATGGGGAACATGACCAGATGCGAGTCTCCAGAGACGTGAGGTCACCATGCCGACCACTGCAGCGCCTTGGCACGCCACAGTGAAGTCAGTTTTAAATGATGTAATGCTGCATTGCAAAGACGGTGACAATTTCGGTAAATGGAAAAAAAAAGGGTGACATTTGGAGGAGTGAGGGGATATTCGGTTTGGAAAGCAATGTGTAAGCTGCCGACAGAATGGCATGAACTTAGCTTCAACATCATGACATTGAAAAGCTCCAAGCTGGATGACCCCAGCTGCCACATTTCTGTTTCTCACACTCCTGCAGGAAAATACCCGCAGCAAAAAAGATTAAAAAAAACCAGGGAAGAAGAGGATGCACACTCTCACGGAGCTGCGATTGCAGAACTTGCGCTGGGGCCATTCTGCAAGTTTAAACTGCTCACTGAAGATGAATGCTTCTCCCACGAGCGCTGAGCTTGTCATCCGGGCTCAGACATATTGCCGACTCGGGCACGTAACTGTGGGCCAGAAGATCACCTTTTTTTTAACAGAGCGGGAACATATGTCTGACTGTGTGGTATTTCCTACTTATATTTAATATTCCTTCTTTCTCCCAATGCTCCCTCACACACATTTATTTGTTAATGCCTATCATACAGTTATCATACAATACTATTTATCTTTATGCCCATTCCGATACGAAACACTTAAATATTCACATCTAGTAGCCTTAATGTATTCCCCTGGCCCACATGGCTCACCATGCATGTACGTCCTGTGTTTGTACATAGAGCTGCACTGGCATTTGTGTGGCTGTGAGTCATGTATCTATGCTTGTGTCTGCATTGCCAGCAGAGTGATTTTTTTTACCACTGGACCCCCAACAAAGGCCCTTAACCCCAGCTGCTCCAGCACTGCTAACTGCTGGCTGGTACACCTCTCTAGCATCGAACCCTCCCCACTGTTATGTCTGATAAATAAATGAAAAGAACTATACCAAACACAATTTCCATGAAACTGGCTATGCAGCAATTATAACGTATTTTTGTATTCTATTGAGTTTGTGATTATAAATATGTAATAAGTCTATAGATCGGGCTAAAATTAGACTGAAATTAATTTGTTTTTGTTCATAAAATGTTTGTAATGGTGTATTTAAATAACAAGGATGTCACTGTACGCTTAAAAATTACTGTCACTAAAATATGCAAACAATGTACTAGTCAATCCCATTTCCAAGAAAGAATGGGCGCGCCGATCAGGTTGAATGCCAAATATTCACACAAAGTTCTGACTGTAGCTGAAGAGCTTTCTCAAACACTGACTCGGGTGTTGAAATACTTAAACAGACATGCTAGAAAGATTCATTTGTTTAAATTCCAGAGCTGTGCTACAACAATTAGATTGTTTTTCGCTTACCGTTTCCCAGAATTTCTCACTATACTCACTATACTTTCACTATACTCCCCTGCCCTTCTTAGCTATGGCCATAAGTAGTGTGATGATTTAATGCTGATAGTTATACATCTCACCTGTCCTCCATGCGGGGCCTGTAATCAATAGGTTTTCCACACTCATGTAAAGGACTTTAACCTTCACTAACCCCCACCCCGCATTCTGTCATTCACACTGGAGTCTAGGGTCACAAGCTGGGTCACTGCACAAGGGGGCGCTCAAATCACCCTCTCTCACATACAGCATGGGGATGCAGACCAAATTACCACCAGACCACCTTCCTCAATACAGACCCCAAATTAAACATAAATAATAAAAATGAAGTAAAAATGCTACACTCAAGGCCATCACACCATCCTTCCTTATGACGTTGGTGTTACATTCAGACAAAAAGTGCATAGAATCACACTCATTTCCTCAGTGTCCTCTGAAAACTCGTGCAGCTCAGTCTGGGGGTTTGCCTCCATGGAGCATGAGTAACTTCACTGCCAGCCCTCAGTCCTCCAGGGCTTCACCCTGAAGCAACAGAACAACGCTCTTTCCTATCACACAAAGTTTGCATCTCTGAGGGCTTTCCTCCAGGTTGGCACTGGAATCTTCAAGACTTCTTCCTGCTCCTCCCTATTGGCTGCTTTTGCTATCTCTTCTCGTCTTCTTTCCGATGCAGTCCATCCATCGCTTGAGTCTCCAACAGCAACACTAGCGCCAAAGCTAATTGCATGCTATCTCTCTCTGCAAGACTGCTGTATTCACATGTCAAACATCCCAGGGCCCTTTGTGTTGGAAATGCCAGTGTATGAAATTATTTAAAAATAAAAGCTGAAGCAAAGGCCCTTATCAGCACATTAAGCTGTAATAAGAGGCACACAGAAGCTCACCTTGCACGGCGGGAGGCTTGCTGGTGAGGGTGACTTCACTTGGACACACTTGAGAGTGGAGAGTAAGCCTACAGCAGGCAGTACTCTCTACTTTGAACTGCCGAGGAAGAAATGTTTCCTAACTAACACTTTCTTTTGGTCAAAAAAGATCTCATCTGGTATAAATACCTTTGACTTGGGAAAAAAAAATAATAATGTCAAAGAATTTTATGTCATTTCATTCAGCTCACACGGCTGTGTACTGTTTGGGTAATCTTTGTGATGTGCCCTTCTGAGGCCCCGTTTAAGCTTGGTTTTAAAAAGGTGCTTTTACACCAAAGCTCCAGAACCTGGTCCCGGGTTACGAGTCCCTGGGTCGTCTCGGCCTGGAACTTTTGTAGCTCCTGGCCACTTTCGCATGTTGCCTTCACATCAGACAAATGGGACTGGGACCTGTGGGGGATGCCAAAAGTTCCTAGATTAAACTTCATACATAATTTAATACAAAACCGCCCCCCCCCCCCACACACACACACACACACTAAAACATAAGTCGTTTTGTTAGTCATTCGGGGGGATCGATCACGATAAAAATGGGACACAGCCATTTGTATATTTCATTTATATGACCCACAGCATTTTCATGATTCTGATTACGTCTGGCCTGCAGATCATTCTGTCGTTAATATTGAATAATCCCTAAAATAATTACTAAAATAATTCCATCTGCTCTATTTTTGCTCCACCACATCTTTTTCTGCACTTTTACATAACTTCTGTGTTAGTGCCGTTGCTTGTGGTCAACCAATGAGCAAGCTGTCGCTGTAAGTGCCTCCTCAGTAGTTAGTGTTTGAACAAAAAATTCCTAGTTTGGAGTAGGTACTAAAAAAGGGTTCTTGAACTGCCTCCAAAGAACTATAATCTGGCCGAGTTCCTGCTGCATGAATACAACAAACCCCCTGGTTCCGGAAAAAGGATCCAATTGTGTGAAAGCGGCTAATGGGATCTTGGATGTTCGGATCTCAAGTAGACATCGCTAAATACAAATCTAAAAAAACCCACCAAGATTACTCAAGCCACTTACCTAAGTGATCTGGGACGTGCTTGTCCAGCTATCTTTTGTAGCGTACATACGAATGTGTATCATTGCATCCCTGACAATAACTAAACAGGACAGTAAAAAAAACTGAAGTGGTCAGCTGGACACCTTGGAGACACATGATAGACACAGGTGTAAACAGCTGTCTGCTTGTGATCCGAATGCCCAAGACCTATTTTAAAACTAAGTGTACAGTTTATGTTATCATTTAAATACGGCCAAGTCCTAAACCCATTCCAATCTAACAGGTTAAGCAGCATTTCATGGTGCAGCATTACTGATGTTGGGTAGGTCCATAGTGGAAGGATACTTACTTTATGTGCACAAGATGGCTGTGCCACTTGTTGGGCTGAAATATGTCAAAGCCTTCGATAAATGGCGCTATTGACAAAAGACCAGCCACCAGCGTCTATGAGGAACCAAGCAAACCTGTTTTATTAGCGGCTATTTACGGAGCCGTAAACCTTCACTGCCGTGCATGAAGTGCTCGCGGCTCCCCTCCGCAATTTCCTGTTTTAATGGCATCCAGATGGTAGACCAACGACCTGCTTCCATGACCAGGTGCGAGGCCTAAAAAACACTGGCGTAGCCCGAGCACTTGCCGCCCAGCTGAGCTTCAGGGTTGTCTTAGCAACGGAACGCTATGGAGAATCAATCCCAAAAGCTGCATTGTAGTATTAATGAGCTAACAAGCATTACCTTGATGATGTGGTACGGCACCGCCCCAAGGCCTCACACCGAAAGAACTTGGCAAATTGAGGCTGATTCACCTGCTCTCCGCTCCACCAGCCAGACAGCATGAGGGAGACATGCACTGCAGACAAGAGTATCATTAAGACCACTGAAAAAAAACACAATTTCTTCACCATAAATAGAAAAGCTATTAATTCTTAAATGCTGAGTGACGTCTATACAGTCCAGGTGCAAAAAACCCTGGAAACTATGAGAACTCAGCTTTTGTGAAACTGTAATTCAATCCCGCCAATAATCAGAGAGCACCTCACTTTAAGGATAAAAGGAGGAGATGTAGAGCTGGTTTTCACAGCGGGTCTATACCTTCAGTTGACTTTTGACCTTGGTTCTATTGAAAGCATATGACTTACAGAACATGTGAGATGCCGTTGTAATTTGATAGAGTAGCTTGTACTAATTACAAAATGCTATCATTGAACCATTGAAAGGCTTTACCAACCTTTCCATATTCCTATTGAAAAATAATCATACTATATATACAGGGATGGCATGGGGGGGTGTAGGATGACTCCAAGGGCCCCTGAGAGATGTTCCAGAATTTTGGAATGTAATTGGATTGGCCTGGGTTGGAGACCCAATATGATATGCTTTCATGGGACTCAAATTCTCAAGTACTGCCCCTGCATATTAGTGTTATAGCTTTGATGTTAGCCAGAGGACAATATATAAGCACAATGAAGAGCTTGCTGGTTTCGGCTGTTTCCCTAGTATCACAGTGCTTGGTCACCAATTAGGATGTGTGTCACTCGGCTGTTATTAGTCTTTTCAGTCTCAGTTATCATCGTGCCCAGTCCACGGACGCTCCATCTAGAAATATCCACTGTACTGAACGGTCTCATTTAGTGCAAACATTTTGAAAGTTTTCTTGTGGTTCTCAGCATAATTACAGCTCCAAATGTGAGAAAATGTTTTTTTTAAAACATTAAGAAACATGAAAAGCCCATAAATATCAAAAGCAATAGCGTGTGAAAATAGAAGTGAAAAAGCCTTTCTATGCCGGTTTGTGTAATCGCGAAGGGTGCCAGGCTCTGCATCTATCTACAGCTACCCTGCTCGTAAAATTTATTTACAGAAAGAGGCGCAGTTAGGAGAAGCTTTGGTAAGCAGTCATCTTAGGATAATTAGCAAAAACGACATTATTACCTTGTGTTATGATAAATGAAAAGTAATTTTGTTTGTAATTATTTTTGGCATTTTGGGAACACTTAAAATTTTTACATTAAAAATATTTGGATTTTGGAACCTTGTGATTTGTGTTTTCAATTTATGGACTTTTGGCTTACAGAATTTATCTTTTCTTTTTTTAAGAAAAGTCAGGAACACATTATGTACATAAATCAAGGCCTTCCTGTAAAGTATGAGAACCAGGAAATGAGCCCCCAGAATTTCAAATTCCATGTCTCTGGAAGGGGGGGGGGTTCTCTCTCATGTCCTTCAACAGACACTGACCTTTGATTACTCTTCTAATCCCCCACCACCATAGAACACAGACCCAAAAGCCCCCATATGGTGTTAGGGCAGCAGTCAGCCGACTCCACAAATTAAGACCAGAGACCCCATTTCCGTGATGTTTATTTCTTTACTCAACTACACTGCTGCCCCCAAAATAATCATTTTGAGATTATACAGCCTTTCAAGGGGTTTGTAGAGATTTGTTGCTCTGCCGGTTTATCCGGTCTAGTGCTTTACGGCCATCTGGTTTGTATAACGGCGGACGCTGAGGAATACCGTTTCATTGGACGAGTGAGACACGCAGCGTTCGCGATACTAAAGGCATGGGCCGTCTTACCAATCTTAGGATTCATTTGCTCTCATAATATTACCCTTGATTTGCCTTTGAAAGCCCTTTAAAAATCCCACAGCCACATAAAACATGTTTTAGGTATATGTTATACGTCTAAGAGAGAATATTGCACTGGAACCACATGTGTATCAGGTTACTTAAAATTTCATTTATATAAAGTATGTCTCTTCTCGGCAACATATAAAATTGCTTATGTGGGGGGTGAGAGTGAAGTAGCCTTTGGGATCGGCTCCGGACGCCCCGCTACTCTGAATGGGACGAGCGGTTTCAGGAAACGGATCGATGGAACGATGCATGAATGGATGGAAGAGTGAGATAAGGCAACTGTTTCTAAATCGCAGCCCGTGTGTGTTCTGTGTGTTTCATTGTGATATGAGGTCTCGTGGCCAGAAACATACACAGAGAGGGCACTTAAGCGTAGTTCACTTTTCCACGTGCACTTCCGTGTGCTTCCGGGCTGGGACCGTCGTGCGCACGGCAGTCGCGGCTGCGGATGCTGACGGCCGCGGTCGCCGCCTGCATACAGCAGTGACAGTCCAGCAGACCAGGAAAGGGCAGATGTATCGCAACAACCACCAATACAAGCAGGGGGGGCAGGGTGGGCCTGGCCGACCCAATCACGAGGCTGGCCCACCCAGCCACGAGGGGGATGTGTATTTTTTATATGTAATTGCCCTCCCCCAAAAATCTTCTTGGCCCACCCTGTTACCGAGAGCTGGAGCAGCGCCTGCAAGCAGTGCAGTGAAACAGGTAAACTTTTATCAGCAGTTTCTAAGTTATTAATCGAGGCTCAGGCAGAATAACAATAATGAGGCATACCACAGTATTTTGAAATCCTGATTAAAAAATTAACCGGAACCCCATCCACTCGTTGAAGTTTTTTACTAAGATTTAAAAATTCCAGAATAGTGCTGTTTTAGTACTGTATACGGTACTGACCCAATGGTTAGGGACATGAGCTTGTGACTGAAAGGTTGTTGGTTTGAATCCCACAACAGCAAGGTATCGCCCCCATGTGGTGCTGAGTTAGCTGCCCACTGCCATGTCATGATGTTGCATATGGGTTAAATGCAGAGAAATCGTTTCATTGTGGTGGTTAAACAATGGTAATTTTTCACCTCACTACAGCTGCTCAGTATAACTCACAGGTGTCAAACTCCTGGCCTGCAGGGCCGGTGCCCTGTGTAGTTTAGTTCTTTCCCTGTTCCACCACAAATGATTGAGCTGAAGAGCTGTGTGGTAATTAGCTCAGTGAGTTGAATCAGGTGGGTTAAATGAGGGTAAACCCAAAACTGTGCAGGGCTCCGGCCCTCCAGGACCGGAGTTTGACACCCCTGATATAACTACAACAAATACACTTCCTCTACCTTTCTTCATTCACTGCTGATCTGTGAAAGTCCACGCTCCCACCTATTAGAAGTAACTACTCAATTGCCTTGCACATGTGTGAAGTTTCCACTAGAAATTAAAATCTGGGCTACATGCAGACTGACCACAGTCAGAGATGGGGAATTCCGGTCCAGAGAGTAAAAGTCCAGACCAAGATTTTGTTTCAACCAACCAGCTAAGAATTCTGTAACTGTGACTCTTTATACTCAACTGGTTCTATGAAACAAAATCCTGGACTCCATGGTCCTCCAAGACCCCCAGTACCTGCTACCACAGGTCTTCTACTGAGGCCACAAATGGCATAAATGCTTTGCCATCCTACCTTCTCCAGTCAGGTCGCTGCAGCCTGCAGTCCAACCAGAGATCACACCACGGCAACCCTGGAATCTATCTGAATTCATCAGAAGATGATTAACCAAGGACATTTTCCAGAAAATGTATCAGATACACCAAATAAGCTAAGCTCTCTGCCTTCATGTGTCACACAGAGAAATCTCCTTCCTTCCCCTTATTCCCTCAATCCTGGGTCCCACGCTGCTTCCTGCTCACCCCCGCTGGCTGTGCAGAAGCCTCTACACCAATCTTCATCACCCCCCATGTTGCTCCGTCAGTACGTTTACCTGACCCCCCAACAGAATTTATCTTTGGCTACAGGCCTGTTACAGAACACATCTGAACACACACACATGCACACATAAAAAGGGCAATTCACAGTTACTGGTTACCTGGGCCCGATCTTGTTTGGATGTGGGAAAATACAAGAATGTCCAGTAGAACCTGACATGAAGGAGAGGAGAACTATATGTGTAAAACACACAAACCTGGACGTGTGTGTGGGTCATGTGTATATGACATTGTGGGGAACGAATGTCCCCATAAAGTGATAAAAACCCGTTATTTTGATGTTTTTTTGGTCCCCACAAGGGGAAACTCAATTATATAAAAAAAATTATTAAAAAAAAATCTGTAACTGCAATCAAAAACTAAAATGTCAAAAGTCTTATATTTTGTTGGTTACTTTTGGTTGCTTGTGGTTATGGTTAGGGCTGGGGTTAAGGGTATCATATTTCGGATTAGGGTTTTTCCCATAGAAGTGAAGGGATGGTCCCCACAAAATTATGAATACTAACGTGTGTGTGTCCAACAACGCTGATGTCACCAAGCCATGCCGTTGCACTGGCCCAATAAAAATAAACACAACCCCTGTCTGCACGGGGCACATCGAGCCCCTCTCTCTCTCATCCGCCTTCATGCTGCATGACCCAATTTGTACTTCAGCCCACTGCAGCGCTCTTCTCCCTTCAGGAATGTTATAGCGGGTTACTGCCCCCCCCCCCAACGTCCGCGGAGAGCTGTCAGCACCCCCCGGGAGCTCTGTGAAGAAGCGAGCAACTGCGGGGGAGGGTATTTACTGCTGAAGTATTGAAGCTATCACCCTGACGGGAATCCGCGAAGGGGAAAAGGCAGGCCTTCACAACAAGGCCAGGTAATTAGCTGCAGGCCCAGTCGGTTAAATAGCTTTCATCTTTTCAGTCATCCCTCGTCTTTTGTAGCTCATTTAATCTCACTGCAGACAGGGGGGCCGTCACAATGTAACCAATATGTGCTGTTTTTCCTGTCAAGATTCTGATATCAAGCCAACGGCATATTTTCGCACTCACTATTCAAATATTTTCAATATCAAAATAATGAAGATTGGGACCGAAATCTGATGTTCGCCGATGAAGGTGTAACACTGATCGTTTCTGTGCAGAACCCATGCTGGAATTCTAATAAAATAACGTGAGCCATCAGAGAAAGCAATCAAAATACGGGCAGTTTCCGGGTTACGAACACCAAACTTACGGACAATTCATACTTACGGACGGACTGCCATCAAGCCTATTATATTAAATATTCAGGGTAAATACAATGGTTCATAATATCGAAAGCATGCACTACTTTGTGACGATCGTGAATACATTGCATGACTTCGGTGCTTTGTTGGCTTGAGGTACAGGACAGTGCCTTTTGTAGTTACTTCTATTATTATTGTATATTTATTGCTATTAGGATGTGCTGTATTATTATTTTTCTAACTTACCTACAAATTCGACTTAAAAACAAAATTAGGGAGTGGATCTCATTCGTAACCTGGGGACTGCCAGTATTTTGATTGCTTTGTGGTGTTTATGAAATGATGGTATCCACCATTTGAATAGGCAGAGTACTGGGTTTGAAGCCTTTTTTCTGAATATATTTTTATATTGCACAGACTACAGAATTCATAAGGTCTGTGGGTAGTGACCACTGGGGGATAGTAAGGACTACATTACAACCCTAAACCAGCATAAGTTACTCCATTGGGAAGAACTTAGTCATAGCATATCTGAGACATGTGTTATTCTCTTATACGTGCGAATCTCCACCTATTTTTACTGCTTGTCCAGTTGAGGAAGTAGTGTATATCAGGGTAGACCCTAGATGGGGTACTGATCCACACGCATGTGCAATCACACAAGAAGACTCTGGATATGTTGGATCACGTTACCTGCAAGAAGACGTAAAAGGATTCCGTGGTAAGCCCTTGTTACCATGAGGAGCATACGCAAGCTCCAGATTTAAGTCCATGACCTTGAAGATATAAGGCCACAACTCCACCCACAGAACCAAAGGATGAACGTGCTGTTTTATACTATAGCAATAACGTACGCTGTTTCGCCATACATTTTACATAGCATACAGTGGCCCTGCTCAGGGTCCCCACACAGTATAGCTGAGTATTCCACAGCTTTGGAGCATTTTAAGTAACACATAAAAGGGTGCCTTAAACTCATTGTACCAATGGAACCAGTTCATGCTTAAGGTATAATCTCTCTGGGTGTTCAGGGTTTCACACTCTGGTACCGGTAGGAGAGATTTGGCGATGCTGCATGTGTGGCATTTGTAATATATGAGACCAAAGCCACACATGATTGTATGTCAACATTTCAGTGTCAAGAAACTGAACTTCAGCGAGCTTACAGAGGGGTGGTGCGGTGCTGCCTCAGACCTCCGGGACCAGGGTTAGAGTCTCCGCCACGGCTCCATGTGTGGAGTTTACATGTTCTCCCCATGTTGTTGCGGAGTTTCCATTGGGTTCTCCAGTTACCCCCCCCCCCCTCCACAGTCGAAAAACATACTGAGGTTAATTGGTTGTACCAAATTGCCCATAGGTGTGTGTGTGTGTGTGTGTGTGTGTGTGTGTGTGTGTGAGTGCCCTGTAATGGGTTATTCGCTGCCTTGTGCCCATAACTTCCAAGTCCAGACCCTCAAACCCTGCATAGGACAAGTGGGTACAGAAAAATGGACGGATATTTAACAAAACCCCACACTTAAAGACAACCAGCCCAAAAGACATCGACTTTGGCACAGAGGATAGGACAGTCTAGTCTAGAGGATTTATCCCTCTTAAAATGTATCAGAATAAGTGAGCAGTATCATGTTTAAAGGGTTACAACACCATCCACCCACCTATTCTTCCACCTCCCAACCGCGTACCCAGTGCGGGGATCTGAGGAAGTCCACATGGTAGGGAATGTCCCATCTGGGAAGAGGATAAATCCTTATTAAGACCATATTTATATTTGATGTAGGGGGAGTAACCCGCTAATTTCATATTTCAAATTTATATTTGAGAGTCATGGTCCATAAGTTATAACTCATTGACTAAGTAATTCGTACCACTGTTAACCACAGAGTAGGACGGGTGAAGAATTTCTCAGTCTGTCTCTCCTTCCCTATGCCTGCTGCTGTCTTCCTGCACATCCAAGCCTTCTCGCGTCTGCTGGACAGAGCTAAACTGGGAGCCAGGCGAGATCCTAGCGTTATGTAAATACTGGAGATAATGTGTTGTGCAACACAGTTTATATTTTCTCCAACTCCGCCTATTCATAGCTCACAGGTGCAGATGCATTTACACTGTCAGGCATGCTGTAAGCTTGATACGCGATTTTTACACACTTTAAAATAACAATAATAACAATCACAGACTGAACGGCCAAGCAGAGCACAATTCATCACAGAAAATATTAACAGTTCACTTTCTGTCACTATGATACATATTTAGTCAATAACTTGAAAAAGCTGCATGTCAGCAGTATGTCACTTGACAGAAGCGCTTGTGTAGACAAACAGGGTAAGAGCTGCTCTCATTTGGGCTGTTGGGCTGGTCTGTGTGAATCAATAAAAGCTATCGAAAATACCTATAGGTAGGAGTAATGAAAGGGTGAAGATATGTGACTGACTTTAAGGTGCCACTTTAAGCCAGGCGAGCGTTGTAAAATAGGCATCCTTTGCGAATGGACGATAGCCGCAAGTGAGACTACAAAAGCAGGAAGTGACTTAATGATCACCAAAATTAAATATTAACCTGGCTTCGGCCATTCAGTCAGACACCTTACCGCTTCTCTGGCCACCAGAGCAGGAAATCCAAGAGCTAGCCAAGTGGCTTTCGAGAGGACAAACAAACAGAGCCAGGTCCTATACCATGAGTGGCAGGGCACAGGTGATGCTAATGAACCCAAGGCCTTGTCCTAAGACGTTCACCTATCAGCACCTCCATACCACCCACTTCTTACATGTATATTAATAGATGTTTGCAAAGTAGCACTCGCTCTCCCTGGGAATTCAGGACATGCCCTAGCTCTGTGTAGCTGCTATCTCCTTACATTTCCTGTTGGCCACCAGGTTCTCTCACAGCCCAATAAGCGTGTTCTTCCGGCCGCCTCGAAATTGCCTGAAGAGTGATTAAGTGTGTGTTAACACCCTGCTATGAGCTGGCATCCTGCCCCGAGGTGTCCCCATGCTTCCTGTGATTGGCCTGCCGATGATAAGTGGACGTGCGCACCGTCGCCTTCGCAGGTGTTTATTAATCGGCCTTGTGCCGTGAGCGGAGTTTTGTCACATTGGGCTTTGTCAGGTGATGATGCGGAGCCCTGCCTCCATACCTGACGTAAGCAAATGGCAAAGGAGCAGAGTGGAGAGCGCTGACCTTCATTACATACCTCAGTGCTTCCGTCTGCTCCGACTCTGGGAAGGGAAAATCGTTCACGGCGTCTATTGAAGCCTCGCCGCGATGCGGCTGCAAGTCAAGAGCACGGGTTACCACAGAACATAGAGACACGATTCCCGGAACATTCATCTTTGAACATAGGCACATCCATCTTTCACACCAGCTAATCCCAGGCCACACGTGGCACAGCACAGGACTAGAGCCCCCCACTGACTGACAACCCACCCAAGAGGCATGAGACAACAGTGGTACCTACTGAGCCAGCATACTAACCACTTAGAATAAAGATCATGTGTTTTTACTGCTTATAAGAAAAGAAAACAACTAAGAATTCTTAGGTTCCTGCACAGGCTCAGAAAACTTCACGGCGGATGCAGGGAGCTGTATGTATAATTGACTGTTTAGTGTTTTGTGCTAAACATACTATAGAGAGAAGGGAATTACTCTGTCTTCATAACAGAAGACGAACCAGACTCTCTGTCTTACTTAGAGGGTTATCTTTTTATACCAAGATAAATCTGTGCATTTTTGTTACCCAAGCAGTCAGTGCTGGACACCATCATTCTTTTTTAAGGAGATGTGTAATACATCATCGCCCAAAGCATGAGGCTTGGTCTTCTGGGAAACAGCTGTCCACACATAGGTCAGGACTGAATGTTTTGGCTGGACTGAGAAGCAGTAACGGAGGTCTGGAAGTCTGCTGCAGGTGTTGGAGCTGACGGATGGATCCCCCTGACAGACGATGCTCCACAGCAGTCCATGGAAGTACCATCGCTCATCTTCGAGCGGAGTGTTCCAAGATTTAGCCTGGCTTTTACAGGACTCGCAGTCCCAGCAGCTAATTTGACAGCCCTGTCCAATTTACCTGTGTAAGCCGTTATATTGATTATTTCCCTACATTTTCTATCTTTTTTTTACTCCCATTACTGCTGTCTTTTTATGTTAGACATGCTATATATTCAGAGGTACATGATGTATGCATGCGTGTTGAATACCCTGTTTCCCAGGATGCTTCAGGAAACTCCACCTCCATTGAAGCAGTGATATCTCCCAGTGTCTTCAGTGTCACACAGCTGATCACAGCTAATGAGCTGGAGCAGTTGCACGTGACATGTATCTTGGTGGTATGTTGAAAAGTACCCATCTATTCATTCTTCTCCCAACTGTTTATCCAGTTCAGCATTGAAAGTGAATTTATTTGGTTCAGTGGGGGGGTTGTATGGGGTGGGGTGTGACTAAGTTGGTTAGAATGCTGTGCTTGCAATCAGGAGCTGGCTAGCCTGAGTCCCCGTAGGGTCCTTGAGAAAGGTCTTAAACCCCCAACTGCTCCAGGGACTGTGCGACCTTGTTTTCCACAAAACGACAAATGTAAGTTGCTTTGGACAGCAGCATCTGCTAAAACACATTCAGAAATGGCAATGCCTTATATCTGACATCTTCATTAAATGCCTCTCTGAGTCCCTCAGTCTCCCCTCTCAGCTACATGCTTATTTGGTGTACTTATGCTCTGCTCTCCATACACGGCAAATGTAAGGTGTTTCCCCTCATTAGCTCCCGAACGAAACAAAGGATCCAGTGTCACTTTCTTCCCCGTTTAATTGCGACCTATGTGTGTTGACAAAAGCCACGAGACACCTCGAGAAACGCGTCCTGCCCGCGGCAATATCACAGGCCCGCACACGGCATTGAATAAAACATCTAAGCCCAAAGATCCAGCTGACAATCAACCCACGCCAGGCTGTATCTGCGTCTGAGCTACGAAAAAAATGCTGAACCACCAGGTCTCTGCATTCCTCCGTATCGTTACAAAGCAGAGCTCGCGCCCGGGGCCTACGGTAGGGAATACTCAGGGTGGTTTCTTGACAGCCTGAGCTTTCGTTACACTGGTTTGCCGTTTTTTTTCTGAGGATTTCTCGTGTTGAAGACTGCATACAAAAGTTCAAACTGAAAATACACATTTGCTATTTATCCTCTTATTTACGCAACTCGCTTAACGGTAACTAAGGGACTGCCGGAATGGGACAACTGGTTAAATCGTTACCCAAAATGCAACAGTGACTTAATCCAGGTTCCGAAAAAATCCTATTGCCATCTTCAATAAGCTTAGGACACTTTTCGTTGAGCTTCTTAGGTGAGTTTTCTTTTCAGGCTCACACCTACAGCCGGTTGTAGACTAACGCAAACCCAGGCATTTGGGATACTTTCAGTGTAATAAATTAATTTGTTTCTTAATGTGCAGAAGCACAGAAGACCAACCTTGAAAAAAAAAGACTTGCTATAATACAGTGTTCACAGATAATTTTTTACTTTTAATGTGGTTCGTTTTGAAACTTCTAATGACATAATACCTCTTACATAAGCTGCCAGATTGAAAAAAGGGGCCATACTGTGTTCCAAGAAAGGAAATTAAAAATTGGCACATCTTTCAGTGCCAATTTGCATGGTAATCAAGGACAATTTGGGAATTATAATTTGCAATTTGGGAAGGATTTATCTGACCCTTTTTTTACTTGCGGACGAGAGATGAACCACATTCATGGAACAGTGAGGAAATCCACATCAGTGTCATTTTCAGAATGTATAACTTGGGAAAGAAATGAAGAGAAGCTAAAATCAACGAGACAGATGGATGGAAAAAACTCCAGACGAGCAGAAGCATCAATGCATATATAGGTATTCCATATAT
>JAODKN010000134.1:17106883-17121019 GCA_026774425.1 Petrocephalus zakoni | reverse complement strand
TAGCGATCCGACTCGGGCCGGTTTGACAGCTCGGCGGCGGGAACCGGGGGCTTCTCCCCCAAAGCGGCGGCAGCCTGGCGATGGGATCATTAACATCTTTATTTTGCGCTCCCCCTCTCTGAGCCCCCCCCCCCCGCATCTGGGGGGGCCGCGTGTGGGAGAAACTTACTGCCCTTATATAATGTAACGTGCTATAATGAAGAGGCAGGTTGCGGGCCAGTGCGATAATAAGAATAATAAGAATAATAATAATAATAATAATATTGTCCGGTGTGCGGCTTCGGACGCGCGTACCTGGCTCGCACGCGTGACTTCCCATTAACCCCCCCGAATAAATAACGAAGACGAGCCGTAACTCTCACTCCCAATCACCGGCGGTACCTTATACTGCATCACCTTACTTTAATCTAACG
The DNA here is from genome assembly GCA_026774425.1 of Petrocephalus zakoni. Taxonomy (NCBI): domain Eukaryota; kingdom Metazoa; phylum Chordata; class Actinopteri; order Osteoglossiformes; family Mormyridae; genus Petrocephalus; species Petrocephalus zakoni. The sequence goes on along the minus strand of JAODKN010000134.1, from coordinate 17,120,606 downwards.
TTTCACGGGGGGTCGCTTCCAAGTTTTCTGATTAGAAAGTTCAGGGTAGTCCCCAGTTATACGTAAAAAACTTTACTGGCGGATTTTTTTTTCTTCATAAATTATTATTTTTTATAGATTTTTTTTATTTTTAGGATTATTTTTCGGGAAGAATAGTTTAAGAAGTGATCGTGTGGAAAGCAACAGTGAAAACAGGAGTTATAATCTAGATGTGAAACTAGCCTGTGGTTTACAAAAAAATGAAATGGGAAGGATAGTTAATTTTCTTTAGCTCAATTTAATTCGAAGATTGTTTTAGTTTCATTTTCTTTGGATATGTTTTTAGACACTGACAATATTCTGAAGGATTTTCCAGCCGCGTGAAACGCACACGGCAGCTGGCGTACCAGGAGTGAGGGGAGTTTGGTGGCGGCTTCTCAGGCGAATCAGGGGCGGGTTCCTGCGGTTAAGCACCTCACGGGTTCCCTGTCCGGCCCGTTTCCATCATCTGACCGCAGGACCAGGATGTCCAACGAGGTCCAGAGGCCGGACGACAGCCCCAGTACCAGCGGGGGCAGCTCGGATATCGAGCAGAGGGAGTCGGTCCCACCAGAGCAGGAGAGGGACCAGACGCAGCCCAAGAAGAAGGAGACCAAAATTTCCAGCAAGACTGCTGCTAAACTGTCCACCAGTGCCAAGCGGTGAGTCCGGAGGGGGTATGGGTGCCGGAATCCGACTCCTTCTGCACCGTGCTTTTAAAGACGCTGTTGGGGGGGGTACGGATTTATGAATCCATGTTGGCCTCTCCTTTTGTCTCTGGCATTCATATTTTACACACTGAGCACCAGTACTTTCCTCTAGAGAAACACAGCAAAGATAAGATTATATAACAAACACGGGCGACGTTGCCAGGCTTTTAGAAACTTTCTAGAATGTACCAGGGGGGTTATATTACATTTTAATGTTGTAGGGCTTAGCTGGCGAGGTATAAAAAAAGGGGCCCTTGTCAGTTTGGTGCCCCTGCAGATGGGGTGAGTCAGCCTGCCACTTTCGGGTCCGGTGAATCCCCCCCAGGTCGTCCGGGGGGGGCTGGGATGGTTCTGCGATGTGGCTGATTTGGCATGACATTTCCTGCCACAAGTGCTTGTTTAGTCTTCTGCTGCCTCGATTCTTCTTATCTGGACGTTTTTCCTTCCCACCCGCCGTAGTCGTAAGTATCTCCTCACTTAGCGTTTCTGAAACCTCTGTGTCCTGGGGCCCAGTCAGTGCTTTGGGGCTGCAGAAAGAAGGCTCTGCGGACCAGCAGTAGCCTTCTCACGGGTCCGGCGCCGGTCCGCGGCCCATAGTTTGAGAAACCAGGTCCTCAGAAAATCAACAGAAGCCAGTGAATTTAAACGCTGCCCCAACGGCCCCCCCTTTATGACAGACGTGACGCGCGGCTTTAAGGGAATGTGATGTTGGCGACTTATTAACACGAGAGCCACTTCCCTGGAGACGGGGGGCCTGGGGAAATATTGACCTCTCTCACCTTTGTTATGGCGACGGGGGGTAGAATGCCCCCCCCAGAATCCCCGCGCTCCTCTGTGAAGGTGTCTCCAGAAAGGTGTTTCTTTGAAAATGACCTTAGAGCCTTGACAATGGGCTGCTGGTGGGCTTTGTGGTTTGTGTATGAGTCGGGGGGGCACCAGTTCCTGCGGTATTCATGCCTGCCTCGTGGAATCTGGGGCGGTCGGTCGGCGGTTTCTGCTCTGCCCTGAATCGTCGCCTCTCTGTTCTTTCTTCAGGATTCAGAAGGAGCTTGCCGAGATCACGCTAGACCCCCCGCCAAACTGCAGGTGAGCGCCAGTGGCCGTGTCCCCGTGCTTCAGGCTGCCACTGGAGAAGGTGGCATGTCACAGTGGGGGGGGGGGGGGGTCTTTTCCCACAATTTCACCTCCTGCTGCTTCAGAAGATTATTGGGGATGCATGGGGTGTTAGTGAGTCCTTCGCTGGCCCCCAGTCTGGGGCTCTCGCTGGCTGGGAGGCCTTGGGATGGTGGACAGAACCGGCAGGCTGCTGGTTCTGGCTGATCCATGGAATGTGGAACTGAGTGGTTTGGAGGGGCAATATTATTATAGAGATATATGATATATATATTGGGGGGAGTGATGAGTCCTGCACTGCTGATGTGCCGAGCTTACAGTGTGATATCGGCCAGGAGCTGGTCGTCTGTCTGTGTGTGTGTGTGTGTGGTTGCGAGGCTGATATGATAACATGACGCTTGCAAAGCCCCACCTGGCCCAAGGTTCAATGTTTCTGTCAATACAGTATGACTTTGTCGCCTGGACATTCGTCTGCTATAGGATGTGGGGGCTGGATAGGGGCTCAAGTGTTCGGCTCCCTTCTGATTAGGAAAGAGACCCCCCCCCGTTCCAGTATCTCTCCATTAATTGAAGAAATACACTGTAGAGGAGAAAACAATACAAACCCTGCCCCCCCCGCACTGACTCTGGTGGCTCTGTGTGGGTTTGGAATGCAACCTCCCACAGAGCAACGCTACAGTCACCCTGTGACACCAGTTGGGGGGGGGGGGGGGGTTGGGGGACAGAACAGAGAGGATATTTCCAGCAAAAGCGCCTCTCTCATGGACTTCAAACCCCATTACCAGCCTCTCCCTTCAGGAGCGAGCGTGTCCAATCGTCCAATCGCACGTCCGTCCCCTGTTTACTGCGGTATTTAAATCTGTCGTTTACCACCGAGCGCGACGGTTTTATCCGAGCTGGAGAGATGTACCATGGTAGCCCCTCGGGCAGGACTAAGGGATACGGCCCCCTCCCCGTTTTCTCAGGTGGGATTCATGCTCTCAGCCGCTCGTGCTTTATTTTAGCAAGCTGCACGTTCTGTAAACACCCGAGTTGGGCTGAGGGTGGGGGCTTTGAGGTGACATCAGTCATTTTGAATCCTGTTTTATGGCGTGAAACAAAGTCTTTACCAGCAAGTCTTGGTTGTATTTATTTTATTTTTTGGTACAAAGGCACAGAGATGATGAAATGAAACTTCTGCTGCCGATCCTCTAGCTCGTTTTGTGCGTGTTGTATTTCTCGTAAGCCTTAATTGAACAAATGTCCGCCGCACGAGGTAGCAGTGTTCCGCGATTACCGCGAGGTGATTGCCCGTTACTTAGCACCTTGCTGCCGATTCGGTCCCAGTCCCCTCCTCCCCTCTTCCGTGGGCCCCGGCAGGCTGAGAGCGGACCCGGGCGGAGGTTCTCGTCGTGACGTGGTGGCGCGTCCAAGGACTAGCTCTGGCATAACACTGATGTTGCAAAACAATAACAGCAGCTGGCAGAAGTGTCTGGCTTCTTGTTTTATTATTTTAGCAGGATGTGGGTTACGGTTCAGTCGCAGCTCTTTGAACGGTCCGGTTGGGGATTTTTTTTTCTTTTTCTTTCGAGTAGTCGGTACACAGATGCTACGAATGCCATTGGCACGACGGAAAAGACCCACCCTAGGTCGATCTGGCCCGTTCCTCTGACGTCCCAGCCGCACCGGGATCCCACTGGGTCCTCGGATGTCCTGATCGTGTCCATCCCGCTGAGCCAACGTCTAAACGGGAGGCCTGCCCTTGGTCATCTGGGACGTTCTGAGATAGTTACAGAGTGAGCGTCGCTGGGTCCGAGCGAGCCCATAGAAACGGAAGCATGTGGGCCTTAAAGGGAGGACGTGTCTGCTCTCCTGATGTTTCCCGTAAGTGTGAGTGAGCGAGAGCTTTAACAAGGAGGCACCATTCATGATTATGCTCATGATCATTTGGAAAATAGGTTTGTGGTCGAGTGTTTTTTTTTTTTCTTTTTTCAAGTATCAATAAGCGTTTATTTTCTCTGACTTTCAACAATGATTTTCCGCTGCGGCTGTACGCCAGCGGTCACCAACTGGCAGACTCCAGTCTGCATCTGGACTGAAATGGTTGAATCTGGACTGAAATGGTTGAATCCCCCCCCCCCCCACCAAGTCGTCACATTTTATTGTCTGGGGACCCCCCTCCCCTCTAGTCGGCCAATTTTATCATCAGGGTGGTCGAGTTGGATATTGGCTTTGCAGTGCCAATGGAATTTGGCCCCTGGGGGAAACTAGTTGGGGACCAGCAGTAACCTTGTCACGGTCCTGATCTACACCTTCATCCACATCCACTCACACTCTTCCTCTCCTCTTTAGCCACTCTGCCTATTCCTATCCCTATTCAAAAGCTGTCTACTTTTGATTGTCTGTAAAGGGTTAATCCGGTGGGCATGCTCGGTCATGGGCTGAGTTGGCGTGGACTTACAAAAACCCAACGCCCTCCGTGATTCAGTAGGATTAGTCATGGCGCGGGACCTGCACAGTGTTAGCAGAAAGCTCTGAAGTATCCTCTGACCCACAAATTAAATCGATTGTAACAATATGAAGGCAGGTTTACCCTTAATGACCCCTGTGATGTTCTGTTCTGTAATGGGGTGTTGGGGTTCTGTGTCTTCCTATCTCTGTCCCTGTCACATGCTCCATTGCAGGCTGACCTTTGCTGGTTTTTAGACCAGTGGCCAGTATCCAGTCCTCCTATCACACTGGTCAGTTTTCTGCCTCTTATTTCTTTGGGGATTTTGCTCTTGGGTTGTTTCGATGAAATGCAGAGACTGATGCAGCGGCGATGAAACATGTAGCTTGAGAGGAGGAGGCCGGCACCCGGGAAACCAGAATCTAGTGCTGGGGCTGTCCGGAGCAGGGCGGATGTTGATTCCGTCATGAATGGCCACTTAATTCCTCCTCCTGTCTGTAATGGGAGCACTCGCCCTGTGTGGCCGTGGCAGTGACACACGGCTGTGAGAAACATGCCCTTGGTGACGGCGGCCTCTTTGGGAAACGATGAGAAGTGAAATGTGTCAGGTTTCCACAAGCTTTGTCCCTGTCTGAGAGACGGGGGGGGGAGGGAGGTCAGGCCGTTCACATGTAGGGAAAGCACTAGAATGGTGGATCTCTCTTCCTCCATAGCTCATGGGAGTTTTACGTAAACAAACACTCTGAGGGCAGAAGGAATAATGATTGGTTCCGAGTGATAACCAATCAGATCTTGTGTCAGATGTCAGACCAGCTAATCCGATGTCTTGGTCCCACCTCCTCCAGTTGCTGGGACCCGCCTCCTCTCTCTGAGCCAGTCATTTTTCATTCAGCCCTCAGAACATGTTTATGTACGTGAAACTCCCACAAGCTCCTCCATATGTATAGAAAATGCTAGAAGGATGGATCTCTTCCTCCATATGTGCGGAAAGCACTGGAAATAATGGTCTTTCTTCCTCCTTATGACACACCAGTTAGATCTTATTTGCTTAGTATAAGGATGCATAGACTTTATGTTCTTTGAAGACTGAATGTGGGTGTATTTCTCAGAAATGTTGCTTTAAGTGTCTGTGCGGTGGATAGCACTGTTGCTAGGGGGGTTGTGGCTTCGATTCCTGCTTCTGGCTGTGTGTGGAATTTGCGAGTTCTGCCTGTGTTTGCACAGGTTCTTCCTGCAGTCCGAAAACGTGTTTCGGCAAATTGGCGTCTCTGAACTGCCCATAGTGTATGTAACTCCTACAGACGGTGTTTCTGCTCCCTGTCGGACAGTCCACATTTTAGCTCACCCACCCGGGAGCTGGGAGGAAGCAAAAAGCCGTCCCGTCTGTGGGTCCCCAAGGACCGGATTGGGAAGCACTGTGCTACAGGCTGTCCCCTGCCCTGAGCTTCCTGAGATAGACAGCAGGCTCACCGTGACCCTGGACTAGAGGCATGTTTCAGGAAGGCAGATAGAGATGCATGCTTTCTTTTTTGGAGTCTGGGGCCTTAAAGAAAAGCACGAGACTGCTGGGGATTGGTAGTCTTGAAGTGTCATCTGTTGGGCACGACATTGCCATTATTCAATGAGGGATCAACAAAGCTGTGATATGAGAGACTATTAGTTACTATAAGAGGCTGAAAAATGGGGCAGTGCCCGGCTGGGAGGCACCTTAAATACCGCAGGATTCCTTAATCCCTTCAAACAGATGTTTAATGTTAAAAATTAGGAGGGAATTCACTCTCACTATTCACAATCTGCAGGAAGATGGGATGTGTGTCACCTGACTACGGGATGACCTTTGACCCCCTCCTTTTATCCACACATTAAACCGATGACTCATAAGGTCACAGATGCCTGCTTACAATCCATCACAAGTCAAATCTTTTTGCATTTCAAGGTGCAAGACTGCAGTTACAGTTTGTGAACGTTCGTTATTCTGTTTGTTTTGTTTGTGGTTGGTGTTAGTATGAGATTTTAAGGGAAACTGAGGGGGTGAGGTAGCTGGTTTATAAATATCCTGGCGCTAAATGAGTCGTGCTTCTCCGCTTCCCCGAGCGGGGTCTCGCGTGGACCCTCCCCAGCTGCGCTCCTTTTCTTGGACGCCCTCGGTTAGCGCGGGGAATCCGAGACCCCGCTCCTCCGGGTCTCCGATGGCCGCGAGCCCCGGCCGATGCCAACACAACACAAGTAATACTGTTTCTCCTGTGTCCCGGAGGAGTGAGTAGTCTTTGAGTTAAAAATAATAAAAAAAAAGTGAAAATCCTAATATCGTTCTGAGGAAAAAGCCGTGACATTTTGAAGCAGGATCCGAGGCCGTCGGTGATGAATGAGGACATTTCCCTGGCAGCACCCATCGTAAGGATAAATGTTGTGTGGTAATAGACATTCTGTTTAATGGTCTCTGCTTCCAGGTTAGTCTGATGTAGTCTCTGTTCTGCAGTCTGCAAAAAAAAAACACACAAGTGGCATTTACAGCATTTTTCATAATTCTTGACTGTTGTCTGTGATTCTCTCCGTATGGCCCATGCATTCTTGTAGCAGCCAGTGGGATAAGTGATTTAAAAAAAATATATATATATATATGCTCTTTTGTCTGAGCAGAGGATGGGTTTCCTGGCCCTTCTGACCAGGGATTTTCCTAATTATTATTTTAGTGTTTAGCATTAAAGATGTCCAGAACTATGTCCTGCCCTAGCATGATTCCCCTGGAGTTGCGGGGTGGGGTGGTGGGGGGGGTCTGTTTGAGTCCTTTTTATGTGACATCTGGCTTACCCGGAGTGATCGCTGCCTGGGGGAGCGGTGTATTAGCTACCGCTGCCTTTCACGGCTGTTCACAGCTTGAAAGGGGGCTTTTATGTGGGGGCAGATCGTTTTTGGGTGCTTCTCCTCTCGCTCAGAGGAGCATCTGCCTGGAGCACAGTGGTGAGGCTGTGGAGATCAGCAGGCCGGCCGCTTTATGGCGCAGAGGTATCCCTTCTGCAGGCACGCACCAACGGGGGACACGGCTTATTGAGATGTTCTACAGACGCTGCACATGGGATCCGTGTTGCCCGTTTTCAATTTACTGTAAATCATACCTGATAAATTATTCAATTACAGCGCTAATTGCATTTTGAGAAATGGTTCTTTGAGAGAAACTGGTGTGTGCAGAGTGAGTGGGTTTGGTTTGTTTATTGGACGCTGTCAGTCAGTTCCGAGGGTGTCAGAGGTGCACCAGGCTGCCGTAGGGGTAAAAGGTCATGGGGGGTCACATCCAGCCCCACTGATTGCCGCATCCCCAGGGGCTGTGGCCCGAAGGCTGATGTGAAGCGCCATCACTCTCTGTGTGTATGCAGGGGTAGCTGCTGAGCTGATGGTTCCTTTAGCGATTTGGCAGCGGCTTTCTGCTGTCAGCAGCACGCGTTCTGGCGATCGATTGAGCGGCCTTGCTGGAGATGAATATTCATGGGGGGGACCCATGGCGCTGGGGGAATGAATCCTTTCAGCGCAGCTGTCTGAAGCTAGCCGGCACAGGTTTGGGTCCGGGCTGATGCCGTTAGGTACAGAATGAATGTGACTGGGTAGCGTCGGACGGAGGGCGGGTCAAGACTCGTTCAGCCAATCACAGTCGGCCACTGTTCCTATTCATTCATTCTGCCATTCAGAACAGACTAATCTGTCCCCATCCCAGTTAATTTACACTACCGGTAATAGATGGCTTAAGCAGGTTTAATGTCCTTTTGTTCCTTTGTCACACACTGAGCTGTTTATAATTGGCGAAGATGAAGAAAAAATGCAAAAATTAAATGCCATACTGACGTTTGTCGTTTTTGTTAAATGCAGGTTTTTTTACCCAGTCCTTTTAATTTACAAATTTTACAGGATTCACAGAGAACAAATGAGAACAGTGGGCGGCCTAGCCAAGATAATAGGGCCTGTGTGTGTGTGTGTGTGCTTAATGTTGTTATTTTCCTGGTCTTCGTGTGCACACTGGCATCATTATTCTGTAGGCCTGACTTATTTGTTATTTTATTGTACCCTTGTTGTCTGTGTTTGTGTTAAATCAGAAAATAACCTTTGACCTGAGAATCACAAAAAAATACCAGAAAAACCCCAATTAGCCAGCGTGGAGGGGAAAAAACAGGAATTTCTGTGTAGATGGTGTATTTTGTAGTGACACTAAAGGTGTGTGTCAGTGTGCTCAAAATGAAAAATTATTAAAGGTTAAAGCAGCTTCATTTCATGTGTAAATATATCGGTGTTCTCTGCATTGGTCTTAAGAGCCACTTGTAATTGAGATGGCACAGGAATAAGATGGGTGTATTTAATGAATCATCCCAAGTGAGTAAATGTCACAACAAATGGTCACGGCATTCCGGAGAGCGCAGTATATGAGAACTGAAGGAGAATTACAACTGATATGCCATGTGACCAGCAAGTGGCCAGTGAGTGAGACACAGCTGTACCATGTGTCCACTAAGCGGCCAATGAGCGAGACACAGACATGTCTCACTCATTGGCTGCTTGGTGGTCACATGACATGTCGGTTATGATTTTGCTTCAGTTCTCATATCCGGCTCAGCCCATCCAAAGGCCATCCTGTATATTTCGTTAATTACATCCCGCAGGCGGTTAATGCCAATTCCGCTAACCCCCCCCCCGTGACCTCACTAACATATCGAGGATCACTAGCTGTACAAGGGGGCCACTGTTTACCTGACAAGGCTTTCGCCGCGCTAAATGGCCAACTCACGCATTGATGATGCTTCTGGCCGTTGGCCCCCGACTGCATCAATTGTCTGAATAAATTGCAGGCTGCGCGGAAAGGCCTCGCCACTAATAGACTGATGTGTAATAGATTCAAGCCGGCAGAGGGAGAGAGAGATGCTGGCTAGGTGGAGATGACAGGCTCTGAAGAGCCGCTACATGACAAGCCGCTGTAGCGCACGGCTCGTGGCTCACACCCGGTATTTTCATTCCTCATATCAGCATGCTGCCCGCCACCAGAGTCCTGGAGATCTGCCAAGTCCCTCTCTCTCTCTCTCTCTCTCTCTCTCTCTCCCTCTCCCTCCATCCTGCGATCATATAGCTGATTAATTCTCACGCCCGGAAGAAATGCAGCCCATTTCTCTCGCATGTGCTCATAGCCTTTTGATGGGGGTGCATTTGCCCTGGGCTTTGTTTTCCATTTTTGGGTGACCTTTTTGCTGGCCACACCAGTCTTTTCTGATAGATTATTAGGCTTTGATTTCATTTGAATAGTGAATGCTGTGAATCTTGAGAAAACCACGTGTATACTGCTTCTCATCACCCTTTTCTCCTTGTCAGGCAGCCTGAATTTCAGTCTTTCTGAAGCCAGCCATTACCCCCATCCCTAAATAATATTGTACTCCTTCGCTAAATGTAATATTTTATTTAATTTGTCCAGCCAAAAGTGCAATAGGGCATAATTTGTGGTCTACTCAGGATAATGTATTGTTTATTGTGTAAACACGCCTCAACAGTACATTTTAAATGCCATTAATGGGTTTAAAATTTAATCTTTCAGGATTTAGAAAATGAGTCTGGTGTGTGTATTCGTTATGACCTAATCATGTGTCATGGGAATAAAGTTTTCAGCTGGGATTTTTTTAATACCCGAGTACTTTTGAAGCATTGTTTTTGCCAGCATGCACATGATTAAAGGAAAAATGTTTGGGTCACTGCTAGGAAAGGAGAAGTGAGGCGCGCCGTCTCACACAGTCTCGAGGTGATTTTACACGGGTTTAGCGTGTGTAGCATGTGTGTAACCTCTGTGACCTGTGGAGCGTCTCGGTCATTCACGGGTAAGAGGTACCGTCTCCCGGATACGTTTGGTCGCTGTGCTGATGGTTCCACGTCGTTTGCGGGGATGTTTTCATGTACGGGTCATGAACCATTTTGAACGTTGCGGGAGGAGGATGTGTTTTTTGGAGAGGGTTTGGGATAAATACCCCGGATCTGCAGTTTCTCATCTGCTCTGGAACGTTTCCCGTTACTCTGCGGTCTGTGTGTTTAACCTTTTTCAAGGTGAACGAATTGCACCCCCGAGGTGCTAGAATCACATGACTCGCGCCCGCGCATTTTTCTAAGCTGACCACGTGGGCCTGGCTCCCTCAGGGCGGTTCTGGCCAGTCGTGGTCGACTGAAGGATGGCGGAGATGCCCCACGGGTGTAGGAGCGTGGTCTGGTCACATTACCAGTTCTGTTAAGCACGTCTCTGATCAGAATCAGATGCGATAATTGACTTTCTGAAGCTACGGTAAGAATCCCGGCCGACGTGTAGCTGCTGCGCGCACGTGGCCTCTGCCTGCTGCTGGGCCCTGACCCTCCAGCCTGCGACTCGCACCTTTCATGTGTGACGCCGCATGTTTGACTCTCAGCTCCCTCCTCTGGGCTGTGGTTTGGCTCTGCTGCCGGCTCTTTCATCCGTGCCATACAAAGTAAGGAAAAGGCGCTCGGTGCTGTTTTTACAGAATAAGCAGGGTTTGTCCTGTTTTTTTTTTTTTTTTTAAGGGAGATTTCACAATGAAATGCTGTTCATTTTTAGTGTCTGCAGGGCCGAGGGGATTGTAATCCGTGGCTGATGTGCGAGCAGAACGGCAGGACCTTGGCACAGGAACAAATACGTGGGAAACAGACGCCCGCCCTGGGATTCCATTACCGTTTTGGCATAGATATCATCGGGAGCAGAATGGATTCCTCCTGGCCGCAAAAGCGGCATCAGGAATTTCTATGGCCCTCCGCTATCTGCTCTCCGGATGGAGTATCCGCGTTCGGCCGTGGCGCGGCACGGCCCCGGTGAGCGGAGGAAATAATTACGGGCAGAGTGACACAACACGTAGGAAGGCCGTGGCGAGGCTGCATTCACAGTGCAGTCACGTAGGTCTCCCGGGGCGGGGCGGGGGGGCGGATTCATTTCACTCGTTTTAAAGACTCGGAGCTACAAATCGAAGCCGATGGATTATATAGTGTTGTGCTTCTTTTAGTCAGACTTGGCTTTAAAAGGTCTGTTTTCATTTCTCAGTTGAGGTGCTTTTATGTGTATTTTATCTGTAGTGATTTTTTTTAGGCCGCTTTATTTAATGTGTTTCAGTGTAACACCACTGTGGTTCGTTTTATTGCCACGTGTGCAAAGTACAACAGATTCCTGACTGCCGTACTTCATGTTACAGCACCAATAAATACAGAACAACAATAAGCATGAGACATGTGCCGGTAAATAGCAGGATTGCCACTAATAACATGACACGAGTGAGCAGGTGACCCTGATTCCTGATACATACTAGCAGACACTCCATTCTTAAAACACGACAGCCCGGAACGTTCCGTACCTCATCCTTCCTGTCTGCATGACGCTGTCAGATAACTGTGCCACAGACGGACGTTAACGCGCCCCAAACGGCTGTGTGTTGTTCACGTAGAAATGGGATTTCACTTGCCCTGGGTCTCATCTTTGGATCGGCTGTGATTATGGTGAAAGATTGCGCGGCTCATTATTGCTAACCATTACCTGTTAAATGAGTTTTGTCTGTGGGTGATTTGAACGCTAATTGGTAATCTGCTTTTATTTAGTGGTGCAGCGCAGCGCAGACCGGAAGCCCCCATGCCATTAATATAGCTGTAAAGTTTGACGGAGCTCAGTCTCTGAACTCGAGCTGGGAGGCAGGCCGGGGAGCATGCCCGGCGATGCATCTCAAAAGTCAAAGACCCCATATCCGTCCAAAGACCGCCCTCTCCCCGCTCAGGAAATCTTTTTCTTCACCCTGTGGCTTTAACACCTTCAAATAACATAAAAAAAAATCCTCTGGGTGTATTTGATGTTTTCTCCTTCACCGCCATACAGTGAAACCTCAGCTATCTGAAATAAACACACGCAGCCTAACATCCCGAGAGCGCCCTCCACAGGCCGATCGAGGACGCGCACCTGTCCCTGTGATCAAACGTTTTGGGGAGCTGGTATCAGCCGTCACATGAAGAAGGGAAAATGACATTCAGCTGAAGTATAATCCTTCCTGTTGATACCCGGGCTGTATGCAGATAAAACTGGGGGGGCATGGGTGACCTGCAGAGGAGGGGTCTTCAGATCCAGGCCTGCTGCCCCGCTACCTGCCGAATATTCCCACTGTTAGCAACGAAACGAGGATCGACGGTGACAGGGAGACAAAAATCCATTTTACAAACCTTCAGCCCGACCCCCCCCCCACAGGTAGGCGGATAATTTATTCTCCGGTTATCAGGCTTGAAAACAGATCGCGGAGATAGTAACGCTTATCCTCCCGTCTCGCTTGACTCCGGGATAATTGCCTCGCAGTGCCTGTGCTGATATACACTTAGCAGATGCCCTGTAGGATTGTCCCGGGGTACGCTGATCCAGCCTGCACGGGGCCGCCCATTTATAAAACGTCGATGCTCTGCTGAGGGGACGAGGGAAGATGGGCGTATTGTTTTTGGTTTCTCCTCAGAGGTCTGCTCTGGTTCTCCAGATAGGGGGCGATTGGTACGGGCCGTCCGGATGCTGTCAGTGCCAGCAGCAGCTTACAGTCTGCTGGGGGGGGGCACGATTGCCCTTCTTCTTGGTGTCAAGGGAAAGATAATGAAATTTATCAGCTGGTATAGAACCATTGCATGCCTTTCATGAGGACAAATTATAATAATTATCATTATTATTACTGAATGTATAATTTATTTTTAGGGAAGGCACAATGGAGCACTGTTGCCTAACTCAGTGTTTCCCAACCCAGTCCTCGGGCGAACACCGGACAGTCCACATTTTTGCTTCCTTTCAGGCGTTCCTGATTGGCTGGGAGCTGGGAGGGAGCAAAAGTGTGGACTGTCCAGTGTTCCCCCGAGGACTGGGTTGGGAAACACTGGCCTAAATTCTCTGGGAGCAGAGTTTGAGTCTCCAGCATTACTCCATGTGTGTGGGGTTTGCATGGGGGGTTTCCTCTGGGTTCTCTTGTTACCCCCCACACAGTCCAAAAACATGCTGGTAAATTAGACTTACCAAATTGCCCATAGGTGTGCCTGTGTGAGTGAATGGCGTGTGAGTGTGCCCTGCTATGGGTTGGCGACCCTGTATAGGACAAATGGTTAGATAGATGAATGTATTATATACTAATAAAAACAATAATATATAATATTTAGGGGCCTAGAAGGCCAAGGAGCACTGACTTAGTATGTCCAAAGGTGCACAGTTCTCCGGGGATTGCGGTTGGCTCCGTGGTTTATGATTCTATGGCCATTACCAGAAGGTCACTGGCTCACATCTCATGGCGACACATTAATCATATCACTGTTGGGCCTCTGAGCACGGCCTATAACCCCAACAGCTTCAGGGAGGGCCTCTGAGCACGGCCTATAACCCCAACAGCTTCAGGGAGGGCCTCTGAGCACGGCCTATAACCCCAACAGCTTC
>JAODKN010000134.1:17046278-17057649 GCA_026774425.1 Petrocephalus zakoni | reverse complement strand
CCCGATCTAACAGGCTGTAAGCCCGATCTAAAAGGCTGTAAGCCCGATCTAACAGGCTGTAAGCCCGATCTAAAAGGCTGTAAGCCCGATCTAACAGGCTGTAAGCCCGATCTAAAAGGCTGTAAGCCCGATCTAACAGGCTGTAAGCCCGATCTAAAAGGCTGTAAGCCCGATCTAACAGGCTGTAAGCCCGATCTAAAAGGTATCTTCCTTTGTTGTTCTGTGAAGTCTCACAAACCTCACTACCATAGTAACCCGATACTGTAAAACAGTAAAAATGATTAAATCACCACCTACCTCAAGCCTTGGTGGTCACTTACTGCAGTGTTCTGTGGGAATTCTGGTAAATATTCATAAAATGAAATAGAAAAACAACTCACTGGATTTTATAAAGTAAAGTAATGTTTTCCGCTAGCTGGCTTATAAAATATAATCACATATAACCAATTCATTCTGAGGAAATACATACCACTATATTTCCAATTAACTTAAATAAGTTATTTCCTGACGCATGAAGGAACAATGGCATTTAATTTAAGTGCCCTCTATGCCATAGCTAACACTATGTTATGAACATACTCTAAGCTGTTTACCTAGGGTTCAGAGACTAATGTCTCCTTCATTCAGGTTTATGTCACTCTTTAAAACAAATAAGTGTGAAACATGACGAAGCACCGTACAAACAGCGTAATCTCAGAGTGAACATTGCAAATAAGCAGTGTATTGGCCTTGTTCCGTATAGGGTGCAGAGGTTCCTTTGCCTTGGATAATTCGCTGTCCCTGTTTTGTTGATTTACCTAGCTCCTGTGGAAGCCTTCACTTAATACTGTGTGACAACACACCCCATTGCTTTAAGAGGCCTACCTAGAAGGAAAGATGCAGGGTGGTCAATTAAAAATATAAGCGTCCAAGCTGCACAGTGAAAGTATTTTTATTGTTGACAGAAAAGGAGCCCGAGAATGTTAAGTGTTGGCATCGTGACCTGCTACAGAGCTCCATCGCCGTAGTCAAAGTTTTAGCTTGTGATTGAGAAAGTGCTGGTTTCGGCTAGAAAATAGATTTTTCCGAATGCTGCTGCTTTGTGGGATATAATTCTTGGTATGCTTGAAATATGCATGGTGCAGAACGCAGCGATGTACCACCGGCTGTAAGGAGCAGTGCTCATCTGTCCTTCTGCCACTGTGTCAGCCCCTGGATGACGGCCCTGCTTACCCCAGGTGGCAAGCCGGGGCTGGGACAGGCTGCAGGTGCAGGTCACACATTTAGCTAGGAGACCCTACATCCCTACCCATACCTTAAATGTAATGTGATGTGTGGTTTGCCAGTGAAGTCGAATTCCCATTCTGCTTTCTGTTTAACTCAAGCCCACAAGTGTTCAGCTTGTGCTGAAAGGGCTCGCATGTGCTTTCGATCCTCTTCCAGCCATCAGTACCGCGACACGCCGAAGCGTCCCCTCGCTCCCCCTCGCGTCCGCCCACAGCGGGCTGCCTCCCACATCCTGTGCGGCTGGCACTCTGAATAAATCCTCTGCAGACCCGTTTTGTCTTGTGCTCGGTCTCCCTCGGAAGGCCCTTGAAGTCAGGCTGCCCGATTTTAATTAATAAAACATACACTATTTTTGTTTTCCTGAACTGTATCTGTAATCGCCCCTTCCAGACTCCTCAACTTAAAATGTATGGCCAAGGATGAGCTCATGGGCCAACAGACAGCTCTTTACTGCCCCCATGTGGTGAGACGTAAGAAGTGATCCCGAGTCGGCGCCGCGTTTACGGCAGGCCATGGTTTTATTTGTAACGAATTACAAATATGTCACGGCGTTAGATACAATGTACAAAGTCAATCCGGTACATTTGTAGCTTTTATTGCGACACGATTTCATTATAACAAATATTTGCGCTCTAGTCGTAGAATGCAGTTTGTACACACGCTTAGTGTAAAGCATATTGAGTAAATTAGCCTTAGGATTAAGCTCGCTTCCTGGAGGTAAATGCCCTGCATGTGTGGAGTCCCCGCACGGAAGCACCGCGGTGCGGCGCTGCCCGCTTCCTTCTGCTTTTTGCTGGGCGTGGGGAGGGGGAATTCCCCCCAGATGTCTAATTCCCCCAGACGTCTGTCCCGGCGCCGACAGCGTCGCGTCTGCCAGTCGCCCGGATCACTGGGAGAGGAATGAAAGGCGACGGGCCGGCGGCGGGCGGGCTCGCCTCTGCCTCAGTCCCGCACACTAATAAGCAGAAAAACAGCTGCTCAGTACTGCTGCCATGGCACCTCCCCCACCCAGTAACACCCTGCCGTGTGCTGCTTATTATTACTACAGGTGAGTGGCCCGACCCCCTCCTTAAATCTCTTATTTAAAGCTCACTAGGCTACAGGTTGATTGCGGTCTATGATTTAACCTACTATATCATATTTAGCATTGATCCGGATGCAGAAAACGCTGCAGACTCCATAGACATTCTCAAAGGACTGATTGCAAAAGCAAAATAATTATTATGAGACGGAAGGCCTTGCGTCCTGTTACCCCCATCCGGTCCAGATTCCAGGGGCATGTTCAGGCTGAAGACTCGCTACGGTTTCTGAGAATAACAAAGCGGTGTGACACGGTGTGAAAGGCCGTGCAGACGGACGGCGTGGCGCGCCCCCTCCCGTCTGGGGGTGTGTCAGGCCGTCAGCCAATCAGCGGCGGCGGGTGTGCAAACCGCGCCGAATTGGAAAGACGCGGCTTCAATGCTGCAATGCCGCAATGTAACAGGACGGCCGTGCGACTGATCGCCGTTCCTGTTTATATGAACGTTTTGCGACGTTTCGTGGGGGCTGGACGTAGCCAAATGTAACGTCCATCAAATGAGGCATCAATCTGTTGAGGCTCACGTGTCGGGTTCCTGGTCCGGCTTGCTGTTTTAAGTTTTTTTTGCCGATTTTGGTTTGGTTCGGATTGTTTTCTGGTTCGTTGTCGAACTTGGTGTATTTCTTCACGTACCCGATGCTGCTTTTATCCATGATCTCATCCCCGAGTACTCAGTGGCCGCGGGTCACTGTCAGCACTGCGCTCTCCTGACAGGCAGAAGCCCTGGCATCATGCGTGTACGCAGTTTGGGCTGCAGCCAGTTGCCGTTGCCAATATCCCTTGTTCGAGAACTTTTTAATAAACTTCTTTTTTTTATAATTCTGTCAGGTGGCCATGACAGTGCCTTATGCTGTCTGGGATCATCTCCAAGCTCACAGTGACCCTGCATTGAATAAGCAGGTACGGAAAATAGAGGCTGATCGTCGTTTATATTAGGCTTGCTTGTGACCTTCGCAAAACACATGTGGCAAACTTTCAGTCTGGTTTTGCCACTCTGTGTAAGGCCATTGAGACCACTCTGCATTTATGTTGAGCTTATAATACAAAGGAGTTTACTGTACCAGTCAGAAATGTTTATGCAGGAAATGTAATGGGTTTTTAAACTGCGTTGATGTTTAGTTTTAAAAGCGAAAAATGCACAAACACGCATGATCAGTTGTAGAAAATGTTTTATATTGTGGCCTACATACGTTTTTATACCAATACGTCTAAACAGGCCTATTGCAATGTATACAGTATTTTATACATGTATTTAAAATAGTCTACTGAAAAGTTTAATTGTAACGATTTTTTTTTACAAAATATCTATAGACGAATATTTTATTTTATTCATGTGCAGGGGAGAGTTATCGGGTCGTGCAGCCGCGTGCAGTTCCAGCATTATATCAGCAGGTGGCAAAAGCGGCAATCAGACCAAAGCCGAGCGGCGTCACAGGGAAGGTGTTTGATACCCCCTCATTCTTTATGAATGTGCTCTTTAATAATAGTTTAATAATTTTCTTCAAAGGGGGACATCGCTAAGCCAGGTTTTATTATAATTGCTTACCTAGAGATTTGCAAGCTTACTTTGAAAACGAAATCCTGTTCAAAATGTTATCGATTTTGCACGTTATGTTTTGCACTTATAACAACATATATGGTTATTGTTTTACTGCTGTGTCCCTGGAGAAAAGCATCCTCTCGATGTGTAGCGGACTGAAGTCTTGAGTGACTCATTCTTCAGCGTTCAAAGTAAACAACACGATGTCATCTTCGTGCTTTAGCAGCTGAGGCAATTTTACAATTACAGGTGCAAGTCAAAAGAGAAAAGAAACCGAGCTCACCTGACAGCTCTCTGCCCGAGTCGCTTTGAAAAGGAGGCAGGTTGCCCTGAGAGATGCAGCATATGTTAATTAATTACAAAAGCTCCAAATAAGCCCTGGTCCCCTCGCATTGGGGCAGAGCGGCTCTCTGGGACCTGGCTGGCAGGTGAGATGAAAGGGCAGGAAAGAGGCCGTTTTGTGAATGTGACACCCTGTTTAACACCAGGCAGGCCCGACAGTGTTATATAACCACCAGCATTATTATTATTATTATTATCGCATATGATCTGTATATGAAAACGTGCATGTCGCTTTCTGGAGTTTTCTTTCCCTTTCGGAATCCATAAAATGTCAGATTGCAGAATAATCTATTTTTCTCAGGAGAATTTGATGCGAATCATGAGTGGAGTCGCTGTCAGGATTGGAACAAAACCTGAAATGAATGTGTGCGTGCTCGTGTCTGCATGTGTACGTGCTCGTGTGTGCGTGCTCGTTTGTGCGTGTGTGTGTGCGTGCTCGTGTGCGTGTGTGCTGTACATTGTCATATGCCCATTTTTCGAGACCAGCGATAAACCTTGTTTTTGTGAACATGAATGTATAAAAATCTGGAGTTGCATGTTTGGCTGTTTTAATTAAAATATTCACTGATGATGCTGAACTAGAACATCAGTGGAAATCCAGTGGAGTGCCTGGTTTAAAGTATATACACAAATTTTGCCATCTGTATCCGGTACATTTTGGTAAATTTTAAATTGCTGGCATTCATATGTATGTAACTTATGCCAGAGTGGAGTGCAGGTAGGACAGAGTGGCAGAAGGCTTGCAGCCCAATCCCAGGAGCTCACAGCTGCCTGGGCCCATTAATAGCAGAGCAGAAAATTTTTAGTGCAGAACGAGTCATTTCAGTTGCTGGATGTTTCTTCTCCTTAAAATCAAGGGGTTTGATCGGCCCTTTAATAAAACCAAATCTGAATGAAAATTACAGTATATAAAACAAGTGAATCAGAAGGAAGCTAAATTATAAGTTTATTTTAAAACCATTTAAATTCCCAAAGACATTGGTATGTATTCATTAAAAATTCTAATCCATGACTGTTCAGCTATCTATCTATATTGTGTGTGATTTGGGGCATTTCTTTCTATCTTTCTTGTTTATTTTGGTAGTGCTCCTCAGACTTTTTGTATAATTGTAGACCATCACAGATTTGTGTGCGCTTTTAATAATAACAGACTACAGGTATACAGCACTTGAACCTTATTTGTTAAAATTTTTCCGTACCGATTTTTCAGAATTAGACTGTTAGGTAAAGAAAAAACTATTTCACTTTAAGCAACATTTAAGTACTGAACATAATCAGATTAAATTAAATGAAGTGCTTTAAATTATTAGATCCTCCTGTGATCTGTTACATTTCCTGGAATGTCAAGCAAGCCTGGATTAACTAAAATTAAGTCAAACTTGCGCTTTCGCCTGGGGCGAGTAACTTAGATGAACGGTGAGTACAAAAAAAAAACACTAGCCTGCTAGCTATGTGTCAGGTTGCGTTTTTTATTGAAATGGCTCAATTGACAAATGAAATTTCATTCCAGAGCATAATAATTCCAGTACGCATTGTTTACCGATACTCCTTGTCTCCCATCAAAGACCCTCCCACCAACAATGACATTTTATAGGCTGTTATATATGCTGTATCAGCGTCTGTAGTACAGTGTATGATCGCCCATCCATCCTCCAGCTGCTGGCCGGGATTGCAGGAGTCTTATTAGGGGAGACAGTTATTGTACAGGGTTAGTTGTTCGAAGGGATACAGTATTCCTGCATAATTTAGATTCCCTCAAACATCACTGATGTTTAGCAAACTAGTACAGCCAGAGGTGTAGCCACAGGACAGGCAGGGCAGGCTACTGCCTGGGGCCTCGAGTTGGGACGGGGCCCCTGAGGGCAGCAGGTTACATAGTACATTGCAGCGACAAATCGGCTTTATTTGGGTATTTGGGTAAAGTGAAAATAAATGTGTTTATTAAATTCTCTGTCAATATTATTAATTTCGACTTCGCGTTTAGATAATATTAATAAATTTTACCATGCCGGGGGAGAGTGCGTTGGAGGGGCCCATGGAGTTTTTTTGCCTTGGGCCTAGTCCCTACCTGTGAGAACTTTTATTCTACACATTATAAAAATCAAAGTTTTAAAGTTCAGCAATTGTCCCTTTTCTCTTCCTGTGGCAATGATACTCCAGAAGATCAGGCTGTATTCTCAGGGCCTGCGAATTCCAAGTTACATGGGGACCCTAATCCAGCACTACATACTAAATAAGTCACCGTGGCAAAGTAACGACATGCGCACTCCCGTTTCTCGGAGGTCCGAGAAATATCTCGGAGCAGCCCAGAGTACCCCGAGTTTCGGATTCAAGATGGCTGCTCAGTGATATTTACATTTTTAAGCACTTTAGTGCTGTTTGAGTCAACTTCATAAGCTGTGTACACCGTACAATGTTATTGTAGTTGATAGATGTGTTGCTACTGTCATGTTATACGTGAAATACCGCATTATGTGTCATTTATCTGCTGGCAATGCTAAAGAATTGTTTGGTCCATGTTGCAAACAAATGACTAGTCAAACCATATGTGCACAGGATCTGTGACTCAAGCCGAAAAGTTCCGATAAAACGTGTAGATGCGTTAGAGTACGCCTAGCTTTAACCTTATCCGAGTTCTAGCTTCTGTGGCAAATGGAACGCATCCGACTCGGTTTCCCCTGAGTTCTGAGCGGTTGTGACGTTATTCCGAGTTCCGACCTCCGAGGATGATGGAACGCACGATTAGTCCGTACCAAGCTAAGCTTTGTCAGCACGGAGAATCTCTGAAGTAATAATTAATCATGAGATTCCTAACAAATGAGGTTTCCTGATCCTCTGAGAAGGAAACATCTGGATGACAATTAAAAGGCTGACCCAGTGCGTGCCCCCCCCCGGGGAGCGGAAACGCTCCGCTTGGGCGCTAACATGCCGATTAAGAGGCCGTACTATTTGTGATGGACAAACATTGTTGATATACAGTTTCAGTTGATTTTTTTTTTAAGAATTTGACTTAGAACTATTTATATAAGTGATTTAAAATAATTGAAAAAGGAGCAGCTCAGGACTTTGGGGGTGTCAGGTTGGCTTGGGATTTTGGTTCAATTCAAATTGGAGAGAAGCAGGCAGGTAGGGCATTAACCCTATAAGTGACATAGGCAGCAGCTTCTGATTGGTTGCTGACTTGCCATCCAATTTCACTTTGCCTGATACAGGGGGCGCTGGAGGTGATGCTTGCTTAGGGCGTCGAATGTACTGGGACCTGTACTGCCAGAAGGGGGCGGCTGCCTTCCACTGCCCCGACAGCCATCATGGCCCTGACCACTCAAAACATCCGTTAGCAGCCTTAACAGCATCTTTCACTAAATGCCAGAGAGCAACAGCAAGTACGCTTCCGTAAATGACAGTGTGCATTAGCTCTTCGTATAAACTGCACTCCGGCTACCAGATGTTCCTCGTTGTTATTGATTATTTTGTCATAATTCAACCTGCTGCTGGAGTGAAAGCCTGTCTATAATGTAGTTATTATTCCAGCTATGATGGAGAAGTAAACCAGGCAGATTGATTTAAATGTCAGTACTGCCCTGGATGACATCAGCTATCGGCACGGTTTGGCCAGTTACGTGTGCAGTGCCATCTGTGAATGGCGTGAAATCACTTATCGGATGCGTCCGTGAGCTCACCGCTGCGGCTGCTGATGCCTCCCACCCTCACCTACCCCCCCCCCCCCCAGAACGCCGTGTGATTGGACAGCAGCAGAATAATGATGATTTGTACCACGTCTTAAGTGACCATTCAGTCCTGCACTTTGGACAGATGCACAGAGATGGATGAGACCCTATGGGCTTAGGATCCATTGCTAGTTCTTGACATATTAGGTTTGTTAACTGAAAGGAACTTTCCAGGTCATATTTACCATGGGGGGGGGGCTGTTGTTGCTAAAATGTAATTTTTATGTAAAATGATGTGTAAGTGGGCTTCATTTCTTAAGAATTACTACATTCTAGTAACCCTTGTCTAATTCGACACTGATGAGCAGAATTAGTATGTAGTACTGTCCAAAAGAGTTAGCAGTCAAAAGAAATATATCTGGCTGGTAAATGTATATTTGCTCTGAACAAAAAACACAGTTTATTCTTAGACCATATGAATATTAAACGCAATAAAATGCAAATTAAAAACAATAAAGACTAACAGGAATTTTCTCTGTTCTCCGCAGAGTAACTGATATCTTGTTGGAAGGGTAGAAGAATGGAGCACTTTCCAAACCCCTCCCCTGGGGCACCTCAGCCATTCATATACAAACGTATACATTAAATGTCACCACGTATACCTGCGTGTATGTTCCGACTGCAGTGAGTTATGTCTCAGTGGGGGAGACATTTTATTCACAACTTTGCTCAGTGGTTGATGGGTACCCATGAGGTAATGCTCCTCTGGTCATCGATGACTTCAGTATAACCACTGCCAGTGGCAGGGCTGGCTATAAGGATTATATCGGTCCCCACGAGTCTGGCAATCGTGGTGATAGTGGGTCCTTGTTCCTTGACTTTGCAAATCACTGGACCCAGGTTCCAGCACCCTGTGCTATATCATTGGACTTGGTACTCCAGTACTGGTAGTGAGGTGAAGAAGATCGGTCACATCCTTGTGAGCAGATGCTGGAGACTCCAACAGAACTGCAGGGTCTGCAGAAATGCCCAGTTTGTGAATTCTGACCGCAGACTTGTTGCTACTACTCCGATTCAGCTTAGGTCCAGTAGGCTACCACTAACTAGGAGAATGAGGCTGGACCTGACCAGACTCCAAGATCAGGTTGTTTCTAATGAGTTCACGCAGTTTGTGTGAGGATCTTGCAGACTTGGGTGCAATTGCCAGTTCTAATGTGCTGTGGGAGACCTTCAGTGACAAGACAATGAAGGTTGCTGAGGATTGTGTTGGTGCTACCAGTGTTCCCAGAAAAAAGTGTTTCATCTTACAAGGCACATGGATATTACTGAGAGGAGTCACAGCACATAGCTCGATGACAACTCTGGTCTGTACCGGGAGCCGAGAAGGGTGGTAAGGCTGGAAAGGTAAGGGTGATCACCTGGATTGCGGCAGCTATGGTCATCCTCAATGCGATCCGTGATCACTTGCTTGCCTTCCAGTGACTGGAGGAGTTTGGTTTTGGGCCTAAGAAGTCTACCATTAACCACATCCTAGCACTGATGGTTCTCATTGAGCACAAACTGCAATATCAGCAGACTTTCTTTGCAGCCTTTCTTGATTTTCGTAAAGCGTTCAACTCAGTTGACTGAGCTGCCCTGTGGGACGTCCCGAGACTTCCCTGGAGTTGCTGGACGTCTTGGCTAGCCCTTACACTGGTACTTTGAGTGCCGTGCAGAGTGGAGGTAAAAACTCTCCCCTCTTCCCTGCTGATTCCGAGGTTCATCGGGGGTGTGTTCTTGCTCTTACACTGTTCAGTGGTTGCATGGACTGGGTGTTGGGTAGGGTTGTCGGGTCCAGCAGCTGTGGGGCATCTTTTGGCGAAGAAAGATTCACTGATCTTGACTTTGCCAATAATGCTGTGATCTTCAGAGTCAATGGACGCTCTGATCAGGGATCTTGAGAGACTGAGCGAGGAGACTGAGTGTCTGGATTTGTGAGTGTCTTGGATAAAAACCAGGATCCAAGCTTTTAATGACCTCTTGGGTACAGCCGTTAGCAGTATGTCTGTGTGTGGAGAGAATGTCAACAGAATTGAGAGGTTAATTTACCTCGGCAGCAACATTCATGCCTCTGGTGATATTTCTTATGAAGTCAGTAGACAGATGGGGGTTCATGAGGTCACTGGAAAGGGGTATGTGGCACTCCCGATACCTTTGTAAAAGGATGAAGGTCCAAATAGAGTTTAGAGTTCTGATGCTTCCTGTTTTGCTGTATGGCTGTGAGATATGAACGCTATCCGGTGACCTGAGACGAAAACCGAACTCCTTTGGTACTGTGTCTCTGCTGAGAATTCTTGGGTACTGCGAGTTTGAATTTGTATCGAATGAGCAGTTGCTCAGGGAGTCCTGAATGATGCTTGAATGATTACCTGAACTATGGCCATGTGGTGCGATTTCCTGAGGGTGATCTGGCTTGCAGGATCCTCATTGCTGAGGACCTGAGTGGCTGGACCAGGCCAAGGGGACACTCATGTAACACCTGGCAGCGGCAGATAGACGGCCATTTCTGGTGAGACTGGACTGCGTGTCAGCCTAGGGGGTTGCCAACCAGAATTCCAAGGTGTTTCGTTGTGTGGTGGGTGTGGCAAGGAGCTGTACCAGTGCATGCTTCCCAAACTGACCTGACCTGACATACTTTAACTAAGTAACTATATCAGTTTAAAAAGTCAATGATGTACTGATTAGCCATACAGGGTGTGCAAGAGGGTATATTGAATGGTTGCTGATAATACTGGGGTGATTTTATGAGAGGTTTTGATATAGCTAAGCAGACACATTTACAGACATCATAATTTTACATCAGCATGAAGTTCATTTAATTATTATCATCTTTGATTGCTTAAGGCTATTAAGTAATTAACTATTAGGACTATTAAGACACTCCATTACACTGGTTCAAATCTTATCTCTCTGGCCGCACTCAGTTTATTCAGCTCAAATCCTTCACATCTCAGTCTTCCACTGTCACTTCAGGTGTACACCTGGGCTCCATCCTGGGGCCCTCCTCTTTATTATTTACCTCCTCCCACTGTGCTTCCAGTCACTTGGCTCCCCGGCTCTGGCTGCTCCCTCTTGCACCCTCAGGTCCTCATCCTCTGTCCATCTCACTGTCCCCCTCGCCCGTCTTACCCCCATGGGGAGCAGAGCTTTCAGTCGCTCGGCTCCCCAGCTCTGGAACTCACTACCATCTGAGCTCAGAAATATCATTTTTCAAATCTAAACTTAAAACCCATCTCTTTAAATGTGCTTTTTCTCTGTGAATCCAGTTGCATTGTCTATTTTACCCTGTTTTATCATTCTGTATTTTTTGTATTAGTATTGTTTTGTATTGTATTGTATTGGCCGCATGTATTGGACACTTGGGTGAAGAGAGGGGCGGAGCTGTCAACTGATCACCACCTGGTGGTGGGTTGGCTCCGCTGGTGGGGGAGAAAGCCG
>JAODKN010000134.1:17010149-17028120 GCA_026774425.1 Petrocephalus zakoni | reverse complement strand
GTCTGAAAGGGGGTACTGACCTGGATTGTATCCGAAACACATAAAACCACAGCTGCACACCCCACTGCAGAATTAAAAGTGCACCTCAACTCGTCTTTTTCCACCAGAACTGTTCGTCCGGAGCTCTGCAGGTTCAATATTCATGGTTGGGCTGCTATAGCCAAACCTTTGGTCACTCATGCCAATGCCAAATGCCGGGCTGCCAAATGTCGGGCAAATCTTGGGCTGTGGACAATGAAGCATGTATTGTTTGCTGATGAGTTCACCTTCTCTGTCTTTCCCACATCCGAGAGAGTTACGGTGCGGAGACGCCCCAAAGAGGCTTACCGGCTGCACTGTTGCGTACCCAGAGTGCAGCATGGGGGTGGATCAGTGATGCTTTGGGCTGCAGTATGATGGCACTCCCACTACTTGATCTAGATGTGCATGTCATTGCCAAGGACTACCAAACCATTCTGGTGGAACATGTTCAGCCAGTAGTTTAAATATTGTACCCTGAAAGGGATGAAAAGGGATGATAATGCAGGTCCATGCAGGTTTATCCCAGTCCAGTCCTGTGTATTCAGCATCATGTCATGCTCCCTTTTGTGAGTCTCCCTGGCTGTGAGGCCTTTTTATTCCTGTGGTAGTTTGTACGATTCCTTTCTCAATAATAAAAGGCGTTTTAGGGTGTCCTTGGACAGTCTAAGTCATGGCTGTGACTTTCTCCCGTGCGCCAGCAGAGAGAAGGAGAACATTTGCCGCGAGTCTGGCCGTGAGCGGATGCTCTGCGCGGGGGTGAAAGAAAATGCGTCGGAATAAGAAATTAAGAATATCATACTTAAAAGGTTGCTGGAGCTTGCTACTGTCACTGCTGCAATAGAGCTCAGCTTGGGGGGGTAGCTCAGGCGATAAGCTGATAAGCCTGTAGGTGTGAGGACAAGAGATGATGTACATGGTGATGCACATGCAAGAGAAGAAACGCATGAGGTGCGAGACGAAACCGCAGACTTGTTTATATGTATACTTATATATATACTTATACAAGTATATGTATACTATATATATACTTATATAAGTATATATATAAACAAGTCTATATATAAGTATATGTATATTATATATGCTAATATATATACTTGTTTATATCTATACTTATATAAGTATATGTACACCTGTACTATATATATACTTATATAGGCATATGTTTATGCCTAGAAGCTGTCAGTATAAATTGTGAAAGAGGATGCTGAGATATTCTAGAGAAAGACAGAGGTGGGGGGTCGGCAACAAAGTGATATAAATGTAGAAACAAACAGCTGAATTGGAGGGGGGTCACTGAGCTGGTGAGAATCTGTGCTCCTGTTTTGTCTGAGCTCTTTTAAAATATTAAACGAGAACTCTGAAAGGGAAACTTGAGGAAAGGAACCTTTAAGAGGGACAACATCCCTTTAAGAGCTCAAAAAATAAACACGAAAATAATATATTATAGTACCGTTTAATTATCTGTATGCTGCTAGTTGTTCCTCAGCATTCCAATGCATTCCAAGCATTTGTTGCCCATGGCCAATAAAACAATATGAATCTTGAATGAAAGTACAAAAACCAGAATGCTCTTCTATGCAGAATATCCCGCTATCCTGCCAGAAACGTCCCACCTACTCCCTCACCCTGGTGAGGTGCTCATTCTAGACTCGGGTGACTCAGTATCATTACCTGAGGTGATCAATTGTTATGCAAACACAAGGAAGTTGGTTGATGTTCTGCCTCCTACTGGTTCAGATATGAAAGAGAAATTGGCTAATGTGACTATGGCAGTTTGAGTCATGATTTTGGCATATAACTGGAAATGGAGAAATTTTATTATAAAATAATGGTACGATGTGTCTGTATTTCATTTTCGTATTTACGCACTGGTTATTTCCACTGATTCTTAATTAATTGCCCCAGAATAATTGTAGAGCTAGCATCCCTGAGTTGAGGGATATTGTTATAATTTGTGACTCCAAGCTGACACCGCTTGGCGTGGTCTGGTGCTGCTGTTTTAATTTTTAAAAAGATGTGTAAAGCTCCTCATCTGTTGAAATATGATGACTTGTCATTGTTGACACACCACAGCAAACTGTGTTTTTAACAAAATGTGCATTTAACCCATATGTGACATAGCAGTAGGCTGCTAGTTCAGTGCCTGGGGAGCAGTACCTTGCTCAGAGTACCACCGTGGTACTTGCAGGACGGGGATTTGAACCGACAACCTTTTGATTATGCGTTTGCTTCCCTAACCATTAGGCCACCACTGCCACACATTATGATTCAGGATTTGAAAAGGGTGGACAGGAAAGTATGCCTGAAAAATGCTTCTTTAGAAAAGTTTAGCACTGTGACTTTTCAGGTCATGTAGGGAAGGCTGGACTTGCTGATGGACATTCTCTTTAAATGCACCTCACCCATAGCAGAGCCTCGCTTTGCTGTGTCCCTGTAAATCAGCACTAACAGTGCTATTACACTGATTCTCACTTCGCGGAGTGTAGGCGTATTCAAAGGAGAATTACAGCCGCATTGAAAACCTCTCATCTGGCCAAGGTGGAATTCCGTGTAACTGGAGCTGTTACACTATGTGTTAGGCTCTGAACCTCGGTGCGGGATTTTATTTTTACTGGCATTTCCATTTGTCTTAGTGTTTAACCAGCTGGCTCAGCTCCTGCTAAATCTGTAATTAAGTAGCCTGTGAGAGATTACGGGCTGCAAAAAGGCCTGTTCAGAACATTTTACCAAATATTTCAGACACGCATGCTAATCTCATCCACAAGAGCTCTGCCATTACTTTCCTGAACATATCTGTACTATATTTGTAGAAATATATACAGTACACACATATATACACAAATACACACACACACACACACACGTTTGTATTTCTTAGTGAGGACTATCCTTTAATTTCTATAGAAAAAACCCTAATCCTAATCACTACACCCTCAACCCCTACCCAGCCGTAACCTTAACCATAAGCAACCAAACATAATGCAAGATTTTGGCTTTTTTTTTAATGGAGGTTTTATAATGTCTCCACAAGGTAAAAAGTTACAGGTTTTTATCACATTGTGGAGAAATCTGGTCCCCACAATGTAATACTAACAGAGACAAGCACACAGGGATGTCAGAGACGCATGGATACCAAGACAAATTCAGGGTGCCCAGCACCTTGTAAGGCCCCCAGAATCGCCCCTGCACAGCAAAATCAACTAAGCGACTAAAAGTGTCAACCCGAGCCCCATGGTGATATTTTCTTAGGGGCCATGGGAAGTCTAACTACTCCTCTGCATATATATACATATACATATATATATATATATCCCATTGCGCAAGGCAAGGAAAAGCACTGGATGGGCCACCAACCCAGCCCATAACAGAATATACACAGACGCATACATCCTAGATATGATATTGAGCATTTCTAAACAACAATTGCAAGGTTCAGATTCATCTATTCTGCTTTTGTCTCACAACAACATTTATCAGAATACATGATGAATCAATCATTTATGCAAAGTTTAATATAGATGTTGCCCTGTAATTATGAAGCAGCATTTCTCCCTCTCACGCTGCTGCAGAGCTCCGTTATTAATCCTTTAGGCAGCTGCTATAGGGCAATGCGGTGACATTGCCATACGGTCACAGGAGGGAGGTTCTTCGCCATTCGTACAGTCATGCACTATAAACCTCTGACCTGTGGGACGGTTGGTGCCCGATGATGTCACAGGGTGGGCCTGAAGAAGTGCCTCTCTGTATGACTCATGCACATCAAGGCTTGTCCTGTGTGTGCTGAATGGTAACGCTGCTTTTATGATGGTAACACACAAGAGAACTTTTTACAATTAACTCTCTTGTTTTCTTGGTTTCCTGTTATTTCACCTCAGGATAAGAATTAGAATTATTTAAAAATTTGCAGTGAGAATAGAAATATCTTTAACATTGATCCCATTGGGAAATTCGCTAACACTTTACTTAAAGCTATAATCTATAATGCATTATAGATACCTTCATAATGTATTATAATGTTGGTATAAGAATTAAGGATGCTTTGTACTGCATTATGAAGGTATCTATAGTGTATTACCGATGAGAGCTATATAAAGCATTCACAATGCCTGCATAAACATGGCTATAATGTGTTATGCCTTTTTGTAAATATTTATAGCCCTGTTTATAATGCTCTGTGAATGCATTATAATGTGTTATGAATGTGTTCATAACTTCTTAAAGGCACAGCATTCATAGAAAGTGTTACCAGAAATTCTGGGATTCCATGGACTGCTGGGGGGGGGGGGGTAGGCTGTTTGCTGGAGCCATTCTGTAGGCTCATGACAATAGACACTGGTTTTGGGAACATGGGGGAGCCTGAGCTGCTGGGTAGATATAGTCAGCATGACCTTTGCAGATAGTTCAATAGGCTCTGCAAGTAAACTTCTTGATCGGGGTGAAATCTCTCCTACTCTGGACCTCGGGGGGGTGGCATACTCACAAGTGTCAGGCTGGAGGTGAGGCAGTTGGGGGTGTCCCCAGGCTACGTGAAGATCGCCTCTCTCCATCGGCGAGGTGGGGGGAGGAGAGTATTCCAGCAGTTTCTGTGTGTATGCAGAGAAGATGGGCAACGTGCTCTTGAGGGTCCCTCCTGCGGACTCTACTGGTCCTACTGGGAGATTTCAAGGCTCATGTTAGGAGCAGCAGAGATGCCACTTGGCTCTTGAGTTGG
The DNA here is from genome assembly GCA_026774425.1 of Petrocephalus zakoni. Taxonomy (NCBI): domain Eukaryota; kingdom Metazoa; phylum Chordata; class Actinopteri; order Osteoglossiformes; family Mormyridae; genus Petrocephalus; species Petrocephalus zakoni. The sequence continues at coordinate 17,023,385 of JAODKN010000134.1, read as the reverse complement.
AAACGGGGAATGGTTAGGAGGCAAGATGTGTTAGGATGGCTCATGAGGAACAATTCAAATTCCGGAGTGGCTGTGGAATAATGGAATGGCTCTCTTCCCACCCACAGTTTGTATGAAAGTTCCTGGGAATATGCCAGCAGAGTCTACATGTGTGCCGCTGGCTCATGACCGCCTGCCTGGGCACAAACTGTGGGGGGTGCTGCTGGGGTACAGAGTACTTGGGCTACTAATATATACTGTTTGATCCCTGTATGACTGCAGTAGCATGTTTAGAGTGGGTGTTGGCATCTAGCAACTTGTCTCCAGTCCTGTTTTCATGGATAGGATTTTAGCTGGAATGGGGTTTAGTATGGTGGCTAGAGGTGCGATCTCTCCTATTTTCCTATCATGTGCTCACAGCCTTATCCAGCAAGGACCACCAGCATAAATCTTAACAGTTAGATCCTGGGTGTGAATTACCAGGCATAAGAATCAGCACTTATGAATTCAAGGCCATGGCGCTCTCTCAGAAAAGAGTGGATTTCTCCTTTCAGGTAAGGGGGAAGAGTCAGCCTTTAGTGAGGGTGTGTGATCACCTTGGGAGCTGGTTCACGAGTGGTGAGAGGGTTCGTGACAGGAAGTTCGGTTCGGTGGGGGCATTTTGCGGGCAGCGAGCTGGTCCTTCGTGGAAATGTGGGAGTAAAGTCATCAGATGAAGCTCACGGTTTACCGGTCAATCTATGTCCTTTTCCTCACCTACGGTCATGAGCTGTGGGTAATGACCGAAAGAACAAGGTCACAGGTACACGCGGCCAAAATGAGGTCTCTCCATAGGGTTGCCAGGCTCACCCACCGTGACAGTGTCAGGAGTTCGGAGATCCGGAGGGACCCGGGAAATGGATAAGCTGTTCTTTCGGATCGAGAGGAGTCAGCTGAGGTGGTTCGGGCATCTAAGGATGCCACTCGGTCGGTTCCCGAGGGATCTATTCTACACTGGTCCGAGGCCCCGGGGCGCACCCAGAAACATGGATGCCTTCGAACGAACTGGAACCTTTGGCTTTGGAAGAAGAAGTCTGGTCAGACCAGCTCAACATGCTGCCCCCACGACCTTCGCCAGGAGAAGGTGTTTGAGGTCATGGTAAGAAATATCTTTTTATTCTTGCAGCAGCTGTTTCGCATTATGTAAAAGCAAGGAGAACATGCCTTAAATTAAAATTACATTTGACGTGTTTGGAATTGTTAAACATGAATGCACTGAATGCAAGCCTCTGATATTGTCAAGTGATACAGCTGCCATATGTTGGAACAGTTATTATCTGCATTTAGCTCCACATTTATATCAGGGAGCCATCACTATGTCTTATCGAAGTACATTAAGTGACCGATACGTGATAGAAGCATACCAAGTATGTCTGTAACGGGGGACTGATCTTGAGGTGTGCAGTGCCAGTCCTCGGCTGCCTCCAGACGTATAGGTGTATTTATTTCCAGGTCCGATACTGACCAATGAGGACTGTGAGGAGGCTTACTGTTACAACAAGCAGGTGTCCGTGGACTGGCCGCGATACCCCCCCCCCTTCATTGGTGCTATTATACCATGGGGGTTTGCAGGATCACTCTCACTCTCTCTGTCACTCAAGCCCTGAAACTGAGCAGCTCTAAACGGGTCCAAGGAATAGTGTTTCCAGCAGGTGAACAGCTGCCGGGGCCTCTGTGACAGATCAGAGTTATCCATGCCGCAGCCAGTAAGGACAAGCCACTTATGGAAAGTATAGCTACTGTTTATTGTGAAAGGATCCACACATTTTCTATACCGTGCACACTTTATGTGCGCAAATACATATTTTGTGACATTAAGCATAATGTGGAAAGTGCCTATGCATTTTTGTTCTATTGTACCGATCCAGAGATGTAGGTAAATATAGTAGCCGTTTTATTTATTTTCAATAAAAAGCTTGCTACAAACATAATCGAGGTAATTGCTGGCCGACAAAACAAACATTATCGGCACAATCTACCATCTCAGGGCATTCCACACAAGAGAAATGACCGTATGACTTATATTAAAGGGTTACGGTTTAAAAGAATCATTAAAATGTTACATCTCTTCATCTGGTCAGAAAGCCGCTTCTGATAAACTATTGCTCAAAAAAAAAGAGATGTTACAGTGCTGGCTTTGTGAAAACCTGTCAAAACCCAGTGAGCTGCCCGAGTGAGAGTTAATGAGACGCATAGCGAGTGGTTATTAGTCTTGCTTTCCAGCACCAGATCCATTAAAATGTCTAATTTAAGGCGAAACAGCTGGCAGAAACTGCTGTTAGGATCAGTTCTCTAACTCCAACACCTCTGCAGAAATTAGTCTTTAAACTACATTGCTGCGTGTGTTTGACCAGGCTGTGGTTTCATTAATATCTATGATTTATGATATCCGTGCAAAACCCACACACTTAAAGAGAAGGAAGCGGCAGCCACATTCCAGATGAATATCCATTCATCTATGGCCCATAACCGCTAAACCAGTACAGGGTCGCGGTGAGCTTGGAGCCTGTTCCAGGAAGCACAGAGTTTGAGGCAGGGGGGTCCCTGGATGGCCGATCCAGCTGTACAGCTAACCGAAATGCATGACTGCAGCATGGGGACAGGCACATCAAAGCATCATAGGACGTCCTGCAAATTCACAGCGTACCCCGTCCTCCATATGGATCAAATAACCAACACACAACTAAAGAGGCGCAGCCAAATAATGTTTGCCAAATAATGCCTGGTTAGCTTTAGTCTGCATTTTTTTTTAATGCTGTAAAACTGAATAATTCAACATATATTGTAATTCGTCATTGTTATTAACACAGTGCATGTTTCACAGAAAGAAATGAAAGGCCCAAATATTTAATTAATGTTTTACAGACGGGTATGCACACTTCTCTGTTAGCACAAATTGTTACTAATGATATTTTCTATTAAAATCTCCTTTTGTGCGTAATAGAGGGTAGTGGGATTGCACTTTATTATGTTTAACTCATACTATGTTTAACTGAACTATATTAATAACAATAAATAATTGACGTGACTTGAAACGTAAATGGTTCAATTAACTGCATTTTTATAGAGCTGTGCAAACCATGCAAATCTATTAAAAAAAATAAAAGAAAGCCATGTATTTGCAGGGTATATTCTAACTGCTTGGCTAAGATTGCCAATATGAAAATGTTCTTCTTGCAAGTAAGTTAATATGAGGTAATTTTTGTTGGAAAACTTGTTCAGCTTTGCCGGTATTGTTACTGGCACGATATAGCGTCTTATTGCATTTCATTAATAACAAAGTATGCTGTTAATCTTAAAATTAATGTATAAGTTTGATGCTTTGGGGTATTTCCTCACGCGACATAAGGCGGTTAAAATCTCCAGCAAATATCATGAATGCAAAATGTAATAATGCTTCAGTATCGAAGGGGTAAGTGTTAATGGATCTGTCGATGCTAATGGAAAGTAACTGACGTGTAACAGGCAAAGCATCTCGATCAGTCACGGCGCCCCACGGAAAGCGCTGGAAGACCAGCGCCGGCAGAAAGGAAACTGTCGCAAGTTAGCGAGCGACGAGCCGCCAGCACCGGCGACGTTTATTAACTAGTCGCATTTAATCACTCGCGCAAAAAGTGCGTGCCAGAGAGTCCGATCAATCGGCGGCACCACGGAGACGCTAACACCCACGCAAAGCCATATATAAATATATACATATATCCCTTTCTATCCCCCAACTAAACGGGAAAACTCGCTCTGCTGTCTGCAGCCGTCTTTATATTATATATATTTTATATTTCCCGTTTCTATCGGCAACTTCCAGCGAAACAAAAGAGGCGATCGCCGCGCCTCGGATCGGACTGGTTCCATGTATTAATTTGCTTTTTAAAGGGCTAAATAGAGGCTAGGAGCCCGGCTGCGCTGCGTGCCGGGGCCCGGCGGTGCCCGGCCGCGGGGCTCGGTGCTGTCGGAGCGCCTTTGGGTCATTTGAAGGTTAGCAGCCCCACAAGGGTTCATATAAAGTTCACTCGCATAAATTAGGCGATCCGATCTTTCATTCCCCGCGACAAAACTAGTAGGAGGCGGGCGGCGTGGTCGGATGAGCCGTCCGTCACCGGAGGGGCGACTCCGTATTTTCCCTTTTTTATGCGCAAAGTGTGTGATGGAAATAGTGCGTGTGTGCTTTATTCGGGCTGCTGCCTGCGCCCCGATCGCGCGTCTGATGCTCCGGCGAGAGGGGGAATAAGGAGCGGGGAATCCCGGACCCACGGCACCGAGAGGTGGCGGCGATGGCAAGCGCTCGCCGGCATCAGTCACCAGCTCTCGTCGCCGCCGTCTGTCATAATTCATGATTATAACACTTGGGGGAGAAAAACAAGAAGATCGGACGTGCCAAAAAAGGGGGCAGAGTTTGATGGAGTTGCGTCGACTTTTTCTCTCTTTTTTTTTTTGCTTTTGCACATGAATGCAGTCGGGTGTGAGCTGGGAGATCGCAGCGTGTGAAGCGGGACTGTCGTACCGGGGACAGCATGTTTGATTGCATGGATGTGATCGCGGTGAGCGCCGGACAGATGCTGGGCTTCTACTCCCCGAGTCCTTCCTCATGCATGCTGCAGGAGAAGGCTCTCAAAGCGTGCCTCAGCGGGATCGCGCAGGCCGACTGGCCGCATCGCCGGAGCAAGCACTGTACGTTCCTTTCTATCCCCCCCTGCTCGTTTCCCGTGTCTCCGTGCATGCAAGCCGGGGCTCCGAGGGGGCATCCTGCCGTCGCCTCTCTCCCGCTCCGCTGCGAAACAACGCGGCGCTTTTCCTTTAAATGAATTAACTTATACGAGCCTCGTGCCAGGCTGGCACGCGGCAAAAGTAACACTTAAAGTCTGTGTATCAAATGCATTAAGCTGTGCACGTGCAACTTTGGGGCAAAGTCACTGAGAGGTATTGACCATTTTGCGAAAGTGAAAAGAAATATATCAGTTGCATATTGTGTAATAATGATGATAATAATACGCGTTTTGGATTTTATTATTATTGCACACGTCTAGTAGCTTGCGGCTGTATGACACACTGTCGCTTTGTTCCTGATTGCCGTCATATATGCATGTCTGTGAGCAGACAACACCCAAACTGTAATGTTTGCACGGCCGTCTTTGTCACCTTTATCCATGTTTAACAGCTTTATAAGAGTTTTTTTAAGGATTACATAATTTCGTTTGTACAGCAGCGGTTTTACTGTGGCTTGCGTAAGGCTGCATATACTTACATATGTTTTTTTTAGATTTTAGTGCTCTCGTTTTATTTGAACTGGCAATATTTTAATCACACCTCCAGTTAAAGTAAATGCCCGCAGCCTTGCATAATTATACGTATCATTTTCATGAATGCGTCTGAACGCTAGGTGTTAAAGGGAATAATAATAACTATGGTAATAAGTACATTTTTAGTACAGTAATGATTTTAGTACAGTCAGAGTAATTGATTGTATGTCCCAGCTTTGGGCATTTTGCGAGGCTGCTTAGGTTTACAGTGATCTTAGAAAGCCTGCGGCATATATCACGGATTTACATAAAAAAGTTACTGTTGTCATTTTTAATGGGAACCTGAAAAAAAGCAGTCTACTGTCAAATGGTAACTGTAAAGGGGAAGGCTGTTTTTAAGTGAATGAATCTTTGTCCCCCGAATGATGTTATTTCTCATTCAGGAGTACATATGCCAACATATGTCAGGTTAGTCTTCCTCAAAGTGATGGAGTTACACATGGACGCTGGTTGCAAATACTACATTTAGCCGTTTGTCCGAAGCAGGAACACTGGTGTTTCCCTAGTAATCATGAAACGGTGTCCCTGCATTGTTTTGGGTGCAGAGATGGGGCACAGGGAAGCTAAATGTTAGAGGGGGTTTTCAGCGTCTCATGTTTATGACACGTTACGATTTTTTTATTCCACCTAAATATTCCACAGATTCTTGTAGGTGCAGCAGAGGTTCATTAATTCAGTATGTTTTAATGTATTCTGTGCAAGTGCAATTGGGTGATCCCAAAAAAGCATTTTAAAAAACAACCCTCAGCTATGAGCCCTCTCGCGAGCCTGGTCCAGGGGATGCACAGGGGGCGTGCAGTGTTTTATATTTTTGATTTATTAGGCTGTGTGGTTGGGTGGGCAGCTCAGTCACCCCCCACATCTGCCCGGTTTTGGTTTTGCAGTCAAGTCCAGCCTTGCCAAGATGGAGTCTGCATGTTCTCCTTCTGCCGGTATGAGTTTCCTCCGGGTGCTCCGGTTTCCGCTCAGAAATCCGGAGATGTGCCGTACGTGTCTGTTGCCGGTGAAACGTTGCCCTAATACCCCGGATTGGGGTTAAAGCTGTGCCCTTACTGGCACCCTGCTTCTACCCCTGTGTTTACAGTGATCAGTCTCTGGACCACTATGACCCTGACTGGAAGCGCATTACTGAAAAAGCAAAAATTATTAATAGTGCTTTACTGAACTGTGACCATAGCTGGAAATTTCTGGCCTTCACTGGAGATTTGTACTGACAAAGTGGAGATTTTTTTTTTCCCCCCAATCCACATGGTCTCCATGCGGCCATTAAAATTAATAATAGAATTTCAGTATGATGGACACCAATTTTCTGCATTTAATTAAAGGAAATGTGTGATGGTAGCACCAAACTGTTGGTAACGACTCGGCTTTCACTGTCCACGCGATAAAATTTATCATCTACATTGGTGCGAGTGTCGATTGAAACATAATTAATAAGAAGTTTAATTAGAGTAAACATGGCTAGATCTCTGGAACTGGCCTTGAGCGGTACTCATATATAAACACGACCCTGGCTAATGGGTCTGGGTGTTACAAGGAGTCCTTTCAAAGGGGGACGTCACCGTCTCCTTTAACAGCTGACAGAAAATAACCCGAAGGCGAGGATTGATTACTTATTACGTTTGTGATTAAGCAGTGAAAATTGTGGAGAAAGTAGACGATTAAGTACGGGCTGCTCGGGGGGGATTTCGGAAAGGAAGAGCTGTAATTTGAAATCCACTGTGTATTTTTTTTACAGAGTGTAAACTTTGAAAAGCAGCTCGTGTGGCTGGGGGAGACAGGAGACTCCTTTGAAAATCCTTTCTGTCAGAGTCAGATGCATCGGAAAGCAAGAGGTCTATGTGTGGGTGCATATATATAAATATATATGTGTGTATATATATGATGTGCTGTGTTCACTTACGGCTCATCCCTTTGCTGTGCCCCGTCCCCTCATTCCACCTAAATTTGCTATATTCAGACACAAGAATCCAGATATCACAGCCTTCCACACATATGGATGTTATTTTATGTTTTTGTTGAATTTTATTACACAGTTGCATAATATTTTCTGGACTGGGAAGCATTTTTTTTTATTAAATTGTGTTTATGGAAATTTTTGGAATTAATTTCGTGGGCTGTATTCCAATTATGCTGAAAAATCTGGCAGCCCTTGCGAGCTCTAGGCAGTACGACAGAGGCACGCCATTGTTTGTCGCGATGTGCAAAAACCCTGCTTTGGTACTATTGATTACCGAGTTACACTTCAATTATGTGTACAAGAAAGCTGCATGGATTCATGTAATTATATATCGGGCGCGTGGTCTTTCCTTCGACCGTTTATAGTTCAGCTGATCAATTGAAAACCAGCCTGTTAATACAAAAATGTTATTTTTCGGCATTCCAGAGAGTTTGGATTTAGCTACTGCATTCTCTGACTTGTAGGTACAGATATGACCATCTTATTATCCAGCCTGTGCAGATATGTGCTCCTGTTTGTTCTGGCAATGACGCTACCAGGCAGGAGAAATGGCGCTGGTCTGCCCTAGTCGTCTTCTGTCGTCTTTGGGGCCATCTGTCATATGGTTTTTTTCATTCTTTGGGTTCATATCAACTGGTTGCAAGTGAGAATATCTTATTCTGAACGTGGGAATGTAACTTTGGTTTTATTTAGTTGTTTTAATTAAGCTCCTTCGGAAATATGATTCTGGAGTTTTGATAACATCAACGCGGACACGAGATGTTTATGTAATTTGGTGCGTACAGAATAGCTTTACAGTCAGTGGCCTGAATATTGCTTACACCCGTTTGCTAATTCAAATAGTGTGCTCCTCCAGACGGTGTATGGCGTGGCTGTAGCTGGATACACACAGCACACAGGCAGGGTGAGGAGCTTTGCTTACTGTGTGACTAAGCATTCGAGAGGCTAAGAGGCCTGATCAAAGTGATCTTGAATGTGATGTGAATGTTGGTACCTTATGCGGAGGTTCCAGCATCTCAGAAACAGCCGTCCTCCTGGGATTTTCACACGCTGCAGTGCCTAGAGTTTACAGAGAATAGAGCGGTGAGCAGAGCACATCCAGTCGGTGACATCTTTGTCGCCAAAATCTCCTTGCTAATGAGAGGTCCAAGGTGAATGGACTTGTTAAAGCTAATGTTAATCTTAAGGCAGCAAGTACAAAAACATCACCTACAGTAGTGTGCAGAAAAAACATGACTTGTTTGTCCTTAATGCGGTTCTGGTACCAAAAGTAGATCCTACCCAGTACTAGCTAGGGGAACCAAATGCAGTGGCAGTGTATTTTAAAGGATAGTCACATTAATCATGAATAATATTTTGGGGGGTTTCTAACGGCTGTGCCATCACTGTATAGATACAGTTATGTTGGCTAATAGCAATTAGCTTGGGTTAGTGCTTACATAGTCTCCAGCATGACCCGGTCAGGACAGTCTCTGTGAGGTCAAGGTAGGGTCATCGCGGAGTCAACCCCAGACCCAAGCCACGTGAGAAAGCATTCTTTCTTTAACGGCATTCTGTCTTTTCTAATGGTACTTTGGGTGTAATGGTCTCCTGCAGGTACAGCTTTTTTAGAACCCCGTTAGTGTTAGAAACGTAGTACAAAAAGTTGGTACTCCATCGCTGGCAGAAATCTCTGGAGGTTTTTCTTAGACTAGACATAAAAGAAAAGTTTGAATAGACTCTATGCAGTGAATTTGGCGGATGGCGTGAGGGGAAAGCCACTTCAAACTCCCTGTACTCTCTGCCTTTACATACTGAGACCCCCCTCCCCTCTTTCCTGACTTTGGGTTCTGAAGTGCTTTTATTGCTGATCTGAGAAAACGATAGCACAGCACAGTGCAAAAGTCTTAGGCAGTCAAAGAAAGTGTTTAAAGCAATTTATCTGCATAGTAAATATGTATTTGCTCAGGAAAAAAATAACAAATGAACATTAGAACACGTGCAAATTAACAGTAAGAGATTAAAAAGTGCCAAGAATTTCTTCTGTTCTCCAAAAAGTCACTAATATCTTGTTGGACAGCTAGAAGAGGTGTTTCCAGAACTCTCCTTAGGGGCAGCCCATATATTCCACGTATTCGTAAAATTTCTCCACTTGCTTAATTGATTTGGTTAAATGACTCGATGGGGTATTGATTAGCCAAACAAGGTGTGCCAGGTCAAAAATACATGGGTGCACTGGATGATGCAAACCTTGCAGTGGTTTTAAGAGAGGTTTTGAAATTGCTAAGGTAACACACTTTGACAGCCATCATAGATAACTTGAAGATCATTTAAACATCGTTTTCTGTGACTGCCTTTTGCACAGTACTGTGTTTACTTTTTGGTCTTCAGTTCCCACTTTAATTTTGAGACTACAGTGGTCCATTGCTCAGGCTTTAAAAGGTGCCTCATTGCCGTAGTCATTGAATGCCCCGGTGTTATATCACAGTGTTGTTTTTCTGTAATATGGGGGTAATTGACCTTGCTAGAATGTCACCTTCTACAGTCTGGTCATTGGGGGTGTTTCAAGCTCTGCCTCGTCAAGGTCCGGAAACATGGTAAACATCAGTGTGGCTTACACCAAATGCTCTGCTACTGACAGGGCTTCAGAATTCTAGGCACCAAGACTAGAAAATGCTTCGGGAGACCTATCTTTTATCTGCACCTCCCCCGACAGAGCGAGCCAGCCGGGAGGCTGAAGGTGACGTGGAGAGGAAGCGTTTCGTGGTTCACGCTAGTCATTAAGCCCGCTAATGAAAAAGGGAGCTATCTTACACCAACAAGAACCACTGCATTTTGTCGTCTTAATAAATAGTGTTAGATGGAGCATCTCGGAGTCCTCGCAGCCGAGCGGCAAGTTTGGAACTTGATTGTGCCACGGCGGTACAGGGAATGGCTGCTAATTGGTATGTTTTCCTGTCTGACCCTGACTGCAGGTTCAGCTGGGGGCTAAGAGTTCAAGGGAAAGACACCATCCATTTTTCTTACTCCCCTAAAAGGGCTCCCATTTAGTTATATGTCAGCTATCTTTATTCATCTAATGGTTGTGTTAGCCCAGCCTAGGAGTCGCCTTGCAGATTTAAGTGGTTCCTTAAATCTATTGCTATACAACAAGAAAAAAAGACATTTTCTGTGATCTGTTGTCCCCCACCCCCCCTATGCTGCGCATCAGTGATTTGTCCATCTGGATAAACTATATTGCACATTCCTTTCCTGTGTGAATTTCAAGTGTGAAATGAGGTCTGGCCGAGAGATCGAATAAAAAAACCTAGCTGTGTTTTGGCTCTCCCTGTGCTCTTAGACGTCGGTGTTCCTTAGTTTATATCCACAGATACAGACATTTCATGTACATGTTGTGCACTTACAGAAGCGTAATTGAAAATCCTTGCCGGAGTTCTGGTGCCATCGTTGCACTAGACTCCAGCAGTGTCTAAAAATTGCAGGCGTCCCTGTTTTGAGTTATATAAAAGGCTATCTCATTTTCATACTACACTGGGTGTTGAACATAAAAGGTTTAAGGTGTAAGATTTATCGCTGAGGATGGTGCAAAATTTCTTGCATGTTTATACCTCATATATTAACAGTATCTTTATTTGAAGAACCTAGAATTATGAACTGTAAATTTATACCCAAAGTTTCTATATCCAAAGGGATTATATATAATTTTATTTATAACTAGTCTATAAACATGAACAACCGGTTCATAAAATATAGCTTATTTATGTATTCATTTTATATTTGTCTGCTTAAAAAGTAGGACTCTGAAAGCAAACCTAAAAAAACCTTCATAAATATTGCCTTAAAATGAAGCGTTACTCTTCCAACTTTTAGTCCGCATGTCTTACTTTCAGTTGGCCGCTCCGGGGACCTTGTATTTACAGGAAATCTCTCTTTCTTTTGGAAAACGATGATAATCTGTGGGTCCATGTTATAGAAAATGGACCGAAGAAAAACACGACCTCGTGGCATTGAAAAGGTTCCATCTAACCCCCATAGTAACTCATAGTACAGTGTTCAAGGTTAGGGCATAATGGGGGTTTCGGATTCGAGGCCTATCCAAGATGTGCAGTGGCTGGGAATTAAATGTCTAATATCTGATTTTTGGCCACACACTCTAAATATAATCTAAATAAGCACCTGCCTAGAAGCACCTATCAACTCATCCCGCCTATTATCGAGAAAGTGGTACAACCTCTTTATAGAGACGCTATTAAAGATTTATGTGTGTTTTGCTTAAGGCTGCGTCATTCCGGGCTTAGGTTCATTGCGTAGTTAAGGTCAAAATAACAATTCTGGGTTAACGAATTTTACAGAAAAAAAACCTAATAATAAAACCGAAAACCTGGACTCAAGTAGATTAGAAAAACGAAAAAACAGTCAGTGGTGCGCTCATTCGTTGGAAGAATGGAGGCGTTCTAATGACATGGAAAAGGGTAAAATGAAACTGATGTTCTTTGCTGAGAAGAGCCAGCATAGCTGGTACTGGGTGGGAGGAGGTCACGGGAAGAGGAAAGGCAAGGGAAAGAAGAGCCTTGGGCTAGTGGAAAGACTTCGCCCTAGTGCTGTCCCCGCAGAGGAAGCTAAAGAAAGATACCGACATCTTCAGCAGTGCGTTTAGATGCATCCCCTGGCCAAACAAACGTGTGTATTTTTATGACTGGAAACCTTATTTTACCCCACAGACGGAAGCCCCACGGTGCTGTGAGCATACAGCAGTTCTGTCATGGTGATCATCTTTAATAAGTGGCTGATCCGCGGCTGTTGCGGTGCCATCCCCAGGGGAGCTTAATTGTCCTTTTACCTCGAACTTGGAGAAACATTTGAAGCCAAAACTATAATAAACATCGGATCTAGCTTTCCAGCGGTCTCCGTTTAAATGCCGTATAAAAAAATGGGCCAAATGTTTCCCTAAAAGCAAAGGCCCCCGGCCACAGGCCGGTTTCCCCCGAGGGTGTGGGGTTAAAGGGGAATGGGGCCACCGGGGGGGCTGATCCGGGACCAGCCAGGCGGCCACCCGGGACCTCAGCCCGGGCTTCTTAGCGAAACAACCACGTAATATTGCACGGCTCATAAACTGCTACCCCCGCTACGTGCAGAACTGCCAAAACACGCAAATGTCTGCATCATTTTATAGTTGTTCCCTGTTGAACTGTCAAACATGTACATGAATATTGCATCCTAATTGTTCATCTGCGATAGTTATACATTTTAAATATATATATTTTTAAATATAAGCATTAATAAAGCATAAAATGTTGACTTTTTTTGGATGTATTCTCTGTCAGTGTATATAAATGAGTACTGGTTTAATTCGATATAAAACTTATTTTGGAGGAAAAAAAGCGACGTGCACTGCACAAACGGGCACGTGCGACAGGCATGTGGCGGATCATATATACGACATATATGTTCACACATGTTCTCGTTATGTGTGCGGATCTTACACGCGCATCTCCCTTGTGTCCCGGCAGCCGTGGAGAGCCGCAGCAGCAGTTCGGAGGAGCTGGTGCCGAGCCCGCCGTCCCCGCTGCCCCCGCCGCGCATTTACAAGCCCTGCTTCGTCTGCCAGGACAAGTCCTCGGGATACCATTACGGGGTCAGCGCCTGCGAGGGCTGCAAGGTGAGCGGCCCCCCCGGGGGCCATAATAAATAAATCACAGGTATAAAGCGCGGCTGACATACAGAGCTCCTGTGGCTGGTGCTCTGGCTCATTGGCAGGTGAGGTGCATTACGAGGCGCATCGTGCCGGGTCTCCCCTTCCGCTATCATCACTACCGCGAAGCACTGCAGGCGATCACCGAGTCACAGCAAAGCAGCGCAATATAGCGGGGTTTCTCCTTTATTTTATATTATAGGAACTTTGGGGGGGGGGGGGGGGGGGGGCGGGGGGGGGGGGGCGGGGGGGGGGGGGGGGGGGGGGGGGGGGGGGGCGGAGGGGGGGGGGGG
>JAODKN010000134.1:16993345-17010139 GCA_026774425.1 Petrocephalus zakoni | reverse complement strand
CGACCAAGCAACCCCGCGAAATTTCGCGGGGTTACTCCTTTATTTTTTTTTATACCAAATACCCCCCCCCCCCCCCCGCCCCCGTTATCGCCAGTCCGCGCGCTCCTGCGAACTTGGGCGATTCAGCTTCCGCCAGAAAAGCGCACTGTGCGTAAATTGCTGTGCAATGAGCCTTCGTGTTATGTGAGATGTGCAAGCCCCAGAGTGTTTTGCTTTATATTTATATATTAGTAAGCAAGCCAGAGCCGAGGTCTGCTGTTTTTTAAGAGCCCAATCCCATGCAGAAATTGAACAGTACTGTACAGTAATGGGTGGCCGCGGTACCCGGGGCGCATTTCGGAGCCGCTCGGGTATTAAACCTTGTGTCGCACAGTGTAAGGTGAACAGAATAAAACGCCACGTTTCGTATTTAACAGAAGACGTTAAACTCTTAACTAACAATATGACTTATGTGGAAGGTCGTGGCACATGTACATTTCTGAGAATTCCTTGTTGTTGCTGGTATAGGCTTAATGCTATTAGAATAAAAGCGAGGGGAAAACTCACTAGAATGAATGCCATGGAATTGGACCATATTTTTTTTCTCCCTGCACCGTCTCATCAATATTTAATGTGTTTATTTTTAAGCGATTTACTCTCGCCAATTATGCAGCCCGCTGTTCACTGGAAAGAAAGGCGCCAGTGTTTGTAGTGACCCTAACATGAGCTTGTTCAGCAGGGACTTGCCTGGTTACGGGTCACGTCTGGAACCGGGCAGAAACAGCGGCACAACCGCTCCTGCTTCCTCCTGGCTGCTATTCGCTCGCTTCCCTTCCTTTCAGTCCCATTCGCATGTGACATTACTAGGTGTGAAGCCGGCCCTCCACTAGTCTACTCCTTCATTATGACCAAACTATGCTATTATTATTATTCATCAGTTTTCCCCTTCTTCATAAAATGCTTCCTTTTCATCCATCCCAGCCCAGCTGTAAAGACTTATGCAAACAAACTGAAGGTCACTACATGTTACCTTTCAAGGTGATGTGCAAACCCACGGCAGAGGCAGGATAACTGGTTTAATTTGGATGCACTGTTTTGGGGTTTCTACTTCCAGTGTTTGTGGAATAATGGCTTTTTTCCCTCCTTTGTAGCTCTCCTTCTTGTTGTAACTGGAGAATGTGCGGGCAATGTTTTAGATTAGTCACAATTTCTTTTTATTTGCATGGTAGGTGAGAAGAGTGGCCCAGTCAGCATCGGCCAGTGCGCTGGGCAGTAATTCGCGGGCTGCTGTGTGACTGAGGGTTAGCCCTCCATTGCTGCGATCGGCAGGTCGCCGGTTCCGATCCCACGGCCGGCTGAATGATGTCACGGTGGGACCCTTGAGCAAGGCTCTTAACCTCCTGCTCTCTGGGCACTGCATGTTGGCTGACCCTGCGCTGTGACCCCCAAGCTTGTATTTATGTCTGTGTGCCTCACGAGGGGCAAGACGGGTTAGACAAAAGAGCATTTCCCCACTGGGATTAATGAAGTATCACTATTCTGTCCAAATCCTGCAGGCGATAATCGTGCACGGTGTTGTTTGGCTTGCGTCACACTTCAGGCCCATTTAGCCTGCATCACACCTTAGGAGAAACAATCCAAAGTTTTGCTTATTTAAATTATTTGACACTAGATGAAGCCCTTGAGAAATCACACATTTTAATAAGCATCACGGAGCATATGGAGCCAGCAGACGTTGAATCATTTCCAAGGATGGCCGAGCGCGAGTGTCGCTCTCAGGTTCAGCTCTGAACTTGCTGTCTGCTGCAGCCGAAATAAGACGATATGTCAGTGTGAACATCCATCCATCCATCCATTCATCCATCTTGTAGACCCTGGTCAGGGACACTGGGTGGGCCTGGAGGCAGGCACAGGACAGCATAAGGCACAGGACAGCATAAGGCACAGGACAGCATAAGGCGCAGGATTGGGATTCACCTCGCATGGTTCGCCAGTCCGTTTCGAGGCACATGCATCCGCTCATGCCACAGGCAATTCGGGAACGCCAGATAGTCTAAGTGCGTCTCATTGAACTGTGGGGGTAACCCACGCGGCACAGACGGAACAGGCAAGCGCCACATGTGCAGCAGGGGCAGGATTTCAACCCTGAAGCCGTCAGAAAAGTGACATTTATAGTTATCAGTAATCAGGGTCTGGCGTAAGTGTGTTGAAATAGCACAGTATATTTGATTTCTGTTTTATTTAGTTGAAATCCTGTTTGATTAAATATGGGTTGGTACCCCATCTAGGGTTGTTCCCTGCCTTGGTTCTGTAGCTTCTGGCTACTGAGTCGGCATAGGACAAGTGGGTTTATAAAATGGATGGATGGATGGATGATTATTGCTATCGGTGTACCCTTGTGAGTTGGTATATCACTGCAGAAAGGAGAGGGATGTTAAAGTCACAACTTAGTTCATGCAGACGATGCTGGGTCTTATGCTTTCTGTGGCACGTACAAGTTCAGAATTAGTAAAATTTCACATACCTTAAGAAATAATCCAGAATGCTTTGCAATATTGTCTCAGTCTTCCTTTTTTACTCCTGCCACTGTAGATCGCATTTCTATGTAAAAGTTTGCCCTGGATATGTCAGAACGTCAAATATCTTCCGATCGTGCGTGATTTTTAAGCTTGAACGTGCCACCAAGCAAACAGGAAAATAAACACGCACCAGGAAACCTGAGAAACGACTGCCGTTTTGCCGTTTCAGTTTTCCCACAATGCACCTTTGCCTCCTTTCGAGGAAATTAGCCTGACTGCTTTGCCTGCCTTCCCGTCGAGCCCTGTGCCGTTTGGGAATGCGCGGAATGGCAGATGTCAAAGAAGGGGCCTCGTTTCGTCATTTTGGGAAAATTGAAAACTGTTTATCTGCACCGTGGGTTACACAGGGACATCTCGGCACACACAGATTACAGACATCTGTTTTCATTTTTTGCTAGTGTCCACAAGGCGCTCTTAATAGCTCTCTATTTTGGAGCCAGATACGGGGAGCCAATGAGCGCGCGGCAATGAAGGTGCGGCCACGGCAACGAGTCAGGGCGGCATCAGAGGCTCCGATTAGACAAGGCCCTGTTATTCCATTCTGTCACACTGCCTTATCATGTGACATTACAGTGAAAGGTGCAGATTTTTCTATCACTGACACCGTGGTTAGACCTGACTGAGTCAGAGCGGCTGATAAGTGTGACAGAGTGGTTCCCTTGCTTTATTTTTCTGCCTTTTATGGTGTTGAAAGCTGCTATTTAACAGTGTCTCCCCAGGTCTAGCGTGTTATCTGCTGCGGGTTTTATGTTCGTCCCGGCAACAAAGCCCATCTTTGTACACTTTGGGCTCCTTTCATGCGCCCGTAGCCGCGCTGCGTATCTCCTCGCCGCTGCCCTGTCAGGGATGCCTCACCTTGTAGTCACCTTTTACGTGTTCAACAGAGAAATAACCCCCCCCTAAAAAAAAAAGAAAAACAAACAGTTTTTTTTGTTGGTCCCCCCCTCTCTCTCTTTCTGCCCTGGTAATAGAGCGGCCTTTTCTCCTTGTCTGGCAAACTTGAAGTGTAAGCAATAGCCTGGTTTAATTGCTACCTTTTCGCTGCCACTCTCTCTGGTTTCGGGTGTCCCTCTCCACTTTCGGCGGTAGCGATAAGCTGTCAACACAATTAAGAATGAAAACTAATCTGATTCTCTCGGCCGGCCCTGAATGCTCGGGGAACATAGGCAGCTACAATGGCGGTAGGTAAATAATTGATGTATGTCACTGTTTTTTTAAGCTGTAAATGAGAATTCCATATATCCCATGGCCGCGAACGACACCTTAGCCTCCCCATTACCAAAACAAGATGAAAGATAATGACTCCAATGAAGGCATTGTTTATAGAAGGAAGTCAGGCTGAGGAAGAGCACAGCGTCCCCAGGTGGCCCGTATAGGGTTTCCGGCAGTAACCTGGCACCGGTGGTGGCTCTCTTGGATGAGACGTTGGGTAAGCTGGACCTGGCCCATTAGGCGAGGAACTCCAGTGCCTTGGCGGTACTTCTGAAGCACTCGATGACGTGCCCAGCGAGCGGAACCAAAACTGGCACGAGTCTGAGCTGGACTGTGTTCCAGAGACTAGCTTCGCCGTGTGATATCAAAGGCGTTTTATGGTACGTTAGGCCAACGTTTTCACTCGCTCATAACTCGAGCTGTTCCGTTTTAATTAAGCCATTAAGCTCGCGGAGCTTATCGAAATGTCTTGTCTGAGACCCGTTACCTCGGAAAAAAGTATCGCTTCTGACAGGTGATGCCTATTATTAGTTATTAGCACACTGCTCCCTGCTACTGTGACATGGAGACACAGTGTGCATTATTGTCAGAGGCTGACAATGAACATTGAAAATATACTTCAAAATCAGTCAGTAATCATTTTGTAAATATAGTGTGCTTTGTTTTGGTTTAATGTTTTGTCCATAAATATAGTACTTAAAGCATAGTTTTAAAATACATTTTTGATATCTGTTAGGTTAAATAAACTTCATTCATTGTTTCTTTTCACTGCGTGTTGGATAAAACTGTGTAGCCATATGCATATGGTTTGAATAAAAAAAAAAACATTTTTAAAATTAAAGTCATTCGAGCAATAATTCAGATCAATTAAAATTTGAACAGCCAGGTGTCTTCGAATCAGGTCACCTTCCAAAACCAAAGAGCTGAAGTTAGCAGCTGGTTATGTCTGAATTTTTTGGAAACTCTCGTCTTACTGTGCGCGCTACTTCTTCCATCTGTTCGTGTTATGTCGATACCATGAGCACTAACGTGCATTTATAACATAAGTAATTAGCATGCGCGAGGGTCTCTGCTGTGAGGCAGCCTCCTCTGCTTAGCCGGTTAGAGAAAGAGTTAGCTTAGCTGGTTAGCAGCCAGTGACAGGACGCCATCTGCCTACAGTTAGCTGCATCCACAATTATGTAATTTCTTCTGAATATGTCCTGCAACGTATAGGAATCCCTACATCGCACCTCTTCAAAAAATGAAAATTCACAGAGCTCAAATATCTTTAGTACATATAGACGAAAGTAAGGAGAAGGAACAAAGCAGGGATGTCGGAAAGAGCGCGCATAACGTCATTTGATGGCAGTCGTCATCGTAGGATCTGGGCGTTCGATTGTGACTGGCTTTCCATTCGTCTCTATGTCCCTAGGGTTTCTTCCGCAGAAGCATCCAGAAGAACATGGTCTACACATGCCACAGAGACAAGAACTGCATCATCAACAAGGTCACGCGGAACCGCTGTCAGTACTGCCGCTTGCAGAGATGCTTCACCGTGGGAATGTCCAAAGAGTGTGAGTGTCATTGGCCCTGGTGCCCGAAGCACGATTCGTAAGCTCTGCGTCAGCATCCCACCTAGCTGCCGTTGTTGTTTGCGTTCCACTTTCCTCCCAGGTGGAATAGATGGTCTCCATTTTAAGGTACCGCTTTGCAAACGCATCACTGCTCGGCCTCCAGTGTGCGACAGGCCGCGGTTTAAATGATCAGCACTTGTTCGTTGGTTGGTTTTAAAGATGTTTGCCCTGTGAGGGGTTAGAAGTAGGTCAGAAGCCCTCAGAGTATGAACTCTGCAAGTGCTCTGTGAATTCAGAGTTGCCTGGTATAACCTCTCCTGCTCTTTACCCACAATGCACTTTGAGCTGGTAGCCAACATTATTAAATATTAGGCTAACTTATAAAATTATAATGTAAGTCAATTTAGGGAAGGTGATGGAGCTGGTAATTGAATATTCACACACTCCAGTGGCTGTAATTGCTATCTTCTGGTGCCAGCACCACTACAGTTCGTGATTTTACTGCAGGTTATTTGCAGCCCCGTGACAGCATTACAACTGAACGTACAAGAGACACTTTGTACAATCGAGATCCAGCTTTTTTTTTTTTTTACCCTTTTGGTGGATTCGGGTTTTTCAACCCAAAGCATAAAATCAGTTTCCATCGTTTATTTTAAGTGCACTGACTCACAGTCCCAGCAAGATCGCCCGTGGAAGCAAGCGAACTTTAACTGGAAGTCACCAGTCTACTTAACAAAATTACTGCCAGTTTTATTTAGTGATTAAGCCGTAGGTGTACGGAAAATTATGTTAAGCTAGCTGCTGTTTGTAACCCAGTTTTGAGGAAAGATCTCCTTTCGTCTGACACTGTCCCTCTTCTCCCTGCCCCTGTAAGTCCAGCGTGGCAGAAGATATATTTAGTAGAGGAGTCTAAACACTACTTAGTCACTGTTTTTCGAAAGGTGTCAGGTTTTCTGCAGTTGGACGTCTCCGTTAAAGTAACAATGACAGCAGTACATGTACAGGAAGTCCATCTCAGTCATATTTATAGCATTTACAGTTTATTCAGCTGTGACCACAGACGTTAAGTAGCAAGACCGTATCTGTAATTTGACGTCGCTCTCCAACCGCTTAGTTTGCTCCACACACATGCCTTTGATAACCTTAGTGCTTCCTGGGCCGGCTATTGTGTGTCCTACACAGCAGACGGGTGACGTAATGCCGAGGCAACTCCCTATTATTTTATGAGACAGGCTTTCTTTGTAAGGTGAGGGACCTGGTTAGCGACAGACAGCTTTCATATCGGACCGGTCATAAGCTGTGTCCCAACATTGCAGATTCGATTGATCGTTGCCAGGTTATTGATAATACTTATTAAACTGTAATGCCGACAGAGAATGTAGGTGATGTGTGTTATAGTATGTGTGGAGCAAAAACATTATTCCTGCTTGTAGGTGATAGGATCCTGCTTGGGATTTATCTCCCCCTTTGGTGCATATTAAATATCCATTTATGTTCATGGCTTCCTGTCCAATGGATCATTTGAATGTTCGGGCTCTATGAGGTTTTCGCTGTGGCTGGCCATTTTTCCATGTGGCAGTAATTTGGTTTGAGTCCAGGGTAATTACACAGAGTGATTTGCCCATCACGCACTGTTCTGTACTTCCTAAATCACAGGGCCCGCTTCATTGCTCTGCCGACGGATATCCCCAGTGATTCCAGGCAGTATTTCACTCTAACGTGACGGATCAATGGCCTTCATCTTAACCCCGCACATTTCAGGCACCCGCAGTACCTCCTCCCGGAGGATGGTGTCGCTCTGCCCCACCTGTGGGTGTTTCTCCGAGCGCGCGGTAAACGAACGCCAGCCCTCGGCCTGAGCAGAGCTAACTGCAACAGCCGACGCTCTTTCCATCTGCTTCCGGCCTCCAGATCCTACCGCTCGTGAGCTGTGCCTTCAAGCAAATTATATTTAAGCTCCGATGTCCTATGAATATTTCATTTCACAATCACTCTAATCTAACTTCTGCTTTTTTATCTACTCATACTATTGCTCGGAGTCATTTTTAATTAGCTACGCGTGGTTCGGTAAATAAAGAAAATTTATAATAAAAGATTTACTGCGATTGAGTGCCGCAGGGTCGCTTGTGTTGCTGAAAGAGTCTACCTGTTCACGCGGCCGTGAAGCACGTGCATACCTGCAAAGAGGCCTTCATTTGATCACAGATAGAGTCACGTCTTTTAATGAAAATTGCTTTCTGTTGCAGTTGTGAACGTGGTTACCTATCATACATGGATTGGTAATCAAGCTGTCTGAATCATGCTAATATTTTCATAAATATGTATTTGCCTCAGAATTCAGTTTATTTCCCAGGATTAGCTCCACAATATATCCCATATTCCATGGCTATAACCCTCTATCATTTCAGAAAGCTGAACTGTAAAAGGAAAAGCGGGGTTTCATTCTTGTTTTATTGGCAGCCGACGCTAAACCCTGACCTTGCTCACAATATCCCATGCAGAGCATCCCTAGAGGTCAGCTCGCCAGCTAGGAATTACAGTCACCAGCCTGACTTAGATTACTTTCGATTAGGCTTTGACACGAGTCCTCGGCGATGACACTGATCTGGCAGGGGGAGTCAGAACAAATTAAGGAGTTATAATAACATATTTACTCTCCGGAGAAGCTTGTCTTTCTGAAGTAGACGGCATAGCGGTTAAGGACATGGGCTAGGGTATGGAAAGTTGCTACTTTGTTGCTTTAAATCTCAATAAATTTTATCTTTTCCCGTAAATCCCATATAAATATTGTGTAATTTAGTAAATTACTTTGGATAAAACTGAAAGAAGCAGTAAATTTAACCAACGAAGTCCACAGTTCATTTCTGTTGCGTCTGTAGACATGGTCGTAGGATTCTTATTGGACATTATGGACAATCCCCCTGCTTCATCTCCGATCCGTGCCAGGCTTTCCGTCTGCCCGTCTTGCCCGCATTAGTGCCGCATTTCTCCGGCTCCTCCGGTTCTCTTCCAAAGGCAGGCAGGAAGATGGTGGCATACCCCTAGCATGTGTCTGTACGCATGAATATGCGGGCAGGTCGTTCCCCCACCCGGAATGAACAGACGGTTATTAAAAGCGGACGGCTGGATGCATGGAAGAATTAGAATGTTGGCATGGCGTGGGGGAAATTTAGATTAGCTGAAATATTTTAATTAAGAGCAACTTCGTTTCCACCCATCCATCCTTTTTCCATCCGTGGCCTAGACATGAACCTGTAAGGGGGGGGGGGGGTTCCTCTGCCGCCTACGCGCCCACACGTTTGTCATGGTACTTCTCTTCAGACTTTTACCCCCTCACGTGCACTCTCCCCGTCTCTCTCGCTCCCTTCTTCTCTCACGCTCTCCAGCGGTTCGCAATGACCGAAACAAGAAGAAGAAAGAGTCGCCCAGGCTGTTCGTGGAGAAGTGCGAGCTGAGTGCTGAACTGGAGGTGACCGTCGAGAAGATCCGCAAAGCCCACCAGGAGACCTTCCCCTCCCTGTGCCAGCTGGGCAAGTACACTACGGTGAGTCTCCTCTCCTCCTCCAGGGGGCCACCTCGAGCCCCTGCCGGAACCACTGTTCTAATCGCTTGACCCTTGACCTCCCTCGTCCACAGTGGTGATGAATAGCTTGGAAGGTTCTAGCAGATGATTAATCATCTGCAGTAAATGCTGTTTTCAGTGTGGTACGCTAACTGCTTACATGTGCCATTTTTATCGCTGCCAAACGATGCCTCTCTTAAGGATAAGGATAAAGATGAGGATAAGGATAAGACTTTATTGATCCCACACTGGGGAAATTTACTCGTTACAACAGCCAATAGAAATAAATAAATTAAGATGTTGTTTCATCTTATAAGCATAAAGAGAACACTTTATTTGTTTGTAATGCCAGCACCATTGTATCGAATTACCGATATGAATAATACAATCCGACGTTGTGGGTATTGCGGGGAAGACTGATATCAGCGTAGCTAGCCGTAGTCACGCGCGATACTTTTCACGGCATCGTACTCCTGCTATTGCGACCACTGTTACTCTTCACCTAAATTCAGCTTTGCACTTATCTTGCATTTTCAAGTCGTGGATTACTGTCCTTTGAACCGCCTTTAGGGGAGCGCTGGGGAAAATAGATAAGGTTCGCCGGCTGGCGCTGGCTGGAACAGCAGATTGTGTCGCGGTCACGTGAGCAGTGGCACGCAGAGTCCCAGCATTCCAGGGGAGAATAACAGGCACGGTTCGACGGGCCAGACACATCCTCCCCTCAGGACTCTGGACAGCAGCAGGCAGCAGTGGGGAAGAGTCCAGTCTTTTGCACGTTAGTTAGAGCTAGTCCGTGTCGGAGCTCAGCATTTGTGGGAAAAATCTCTGGGATTTGAATTTGCTTTGATGGCGTCCAGTGTCTCCCGTTATTGTTTTTTTGGAGACGGCTTGTCCAGGAATGGATGTTTGCAGTCTGCCAAAGCGGAGTAGTCAGTACGCTAACGGGAGCGACTTTGCTCACGCGTCCATTGTTCGTACCGGAAGCTCCATCACCCTCGGAGGTTCGATTCAGTGTTTACTACGCGCAGCAAACCTTGCTTTGAACTACTAAATGCGGGATGCTACAGCTACAAGCAAACCCAATACCCCAAAAGAACGCGGTGCTCTCACACCGCCTGTATGTAGGCTTGCTGGTATCACATTCTTCATATCGTCAAACCATCCAGACATCGTACCACGGTATATGGTATCTTGATGGTAGTGTATTTGCATAAAAAGTATTGAAATCTTAGCAATAAAATCAGGGGTTGGGGAGAGTATCCCACCATATATTTCACTCAGTTAATTCAAAATACCACAATATGCTCAAAAATACCACAGTATACCCAAAATATTGCAGTATACCATTTCCATAATCCTGCCCAAGCCTACCAGTACTTACTTGGACAAAATTCACATTTTAGGAGTGCATCCGTCGGTTTTGTGTAACCGCTTGTCCTGTTCAGGGTCGCAGGGGGTCCGGAGCCTATCCTGGAGGCTATGGCCCTGCAAGCACATTTCAGTGGTGTGCTGTTATATTCCAAGCCCCCCCCTAGGTTGAGTATGCTGAATTCAGCAATAGTAGTAACGTAACATGTGACAAGAAACCAGCGTTGGCAGACATTTCGGTCGTCACTTGACATGCGTGACACTGCCATCTAAGCAAGGCACCCCGATGCCTCTCTGGAGCTGACAGCATCTCGCAGCGTAAATCGGCATGCTTTGTGTGCCCTCATTTTCCCGCCCCAAGTCTACTCAAAGCTCCAGTGGGGCCCTAAGTGAAAAGCAGCCCATTGTTTGGCCCCTCGCTGTGTTCACGCCCCCTACACCAATTTAGGGGAAAACGAGAATCGCATGGTGCATCTTCAAACGAGTGTATGGGATCAACACGCCCCCCCCACTGTGCTGCATGGTGTGGGACCAGCGTTTCTGCTGAAAATCCAGGTAGCAATGGTAGCCAGATGAGATCATTATCACTCTGTATTTATCCACACACTGTTTATTACCCTAATTGGCATTCCGCCTGATGCATTCCGCCCCGTGACACTGTACGACTCGGAAACATGCAGGAAAGTCAGGGCCTGTCGCTAACTTTTCTTTCTGTGTCTGGGTGTCTGCAGAATTATCTGCACAACTTGCAGCAATATCCAAATCCTGGGTATTTGTAATGTGTTAAACAGACATACTCACTGTATTATCTGCCAAGGGCACTGTTCAGTTATCATTTAACTTAAATTTGTTAGCATTTCTTACTATTTATACATTTAACCATAATCACTGATTTACATGTCACATCACAATGATTACTGGTGAGGTGTTTTATGTGTTAATCAAATAAAAATTAAGATCTTTAAATTGGTATTTGTGGCTGGGAAATGTTTTAAACACAAATATGCCGAATCCCAAAAGAAATTAAGTTACACAGTGCTATTGACATCTATTAAACTGATGGTTATATATCAGTAATTCTAACAACTGTATTGTATGTATTCTGTGTCATGATAGATACTTTATTAATTAATACTATAAATATTTAATTTGCTTTAAGAGAAGTGTGTAAATGGTACATTTTTTACTGTAAATGAGAAATGGAAAATGTTGGCTGAATTTAAACAGTTGTACTTGATATCACTCAAAGCCCTCCTTAAGAAAACGACAGCACTCTTACAATTAAAGATCTCCCACTTGCTTTTTTATGCACTTCCCTGGGCAGAATCCTGTGCTTTATGTTCAGCATGCATATTAAGTTATCATATAACAAACTTATGACCCATAAGCACTAGCAGCAGCTGATTATATGGTCCTATACATCAGTGCTACGCAGAGATCCTCAGCGACATGAGGGAGACGCCACCAAGCCAGGCTGCCTTCGCTGGGTCGCACGAGCGTATTTCGGTGACTTGTGTCGGACACAGAGGGCGCTTACGGGGGTCCCACAGAGACATTATGTGTCTCGTTGAGGCTCACAGAGCTCATTCTGAGTGATTTAAGCACAACATAATGCCTCTTTCGCTTAACCGGGGATAATATTTAGTGCCTTTTCCGCGCCTGGCGTCCTCCCAAGATGGGACATATATTCGCTGTTTTATGTCCCAGTGAATTTATTCAGTGCAGCAGCGATGCGTCTGCACGGGGGCCGGGGGGCCGGGGGGCCGGGGGGCTGGATGAGCGGCGGCCGTCTGGGCCAAAGCGCCTCGTTGTTGCGTTGTGACCCGCAGCGCGGCAAATGGCAGCCACGGTGTAAATTAGCGGCCGCGCGTCGCCTTTGAGCAGAGAGAATGAGACGAGACTAAAGAAGCAAGGCAAGTCGCTTTTATCTGCCCCCCCTGTTAGATAATAGTACACAACAAAAGCATTTGTTTTGCTGTACATTTGATGCTGTCTGATGTCTCCCTTGTGTTTTTGTTGGTGAAATTAAATTAATTGGTTCCGCCTTTAAATTCACTGTCTTCCCCTTAACTATCTAAATCCTACATTTATATGAGAGATATTCGACATTAGCAACATCGGCAGTCTCATATTTTGTAAACATTAATTGTAGCTACATCAGTGCTTTAATTCAAGAGATCTGCTGCATCAAGGTTCAGCAGATCACACTAACTAACACTATTTTATATCTCAGGCAGGTTCACACACCTCAGTAAACACACTTAGATCCCCTGCAACAGCAGAGAGTCTGACTGCACTTTGACTCCGCTCTGACTGTGAAATCTGGCCTCGGGCAAGGAGCATCACTTCAGAGCGAAAGTCTGACCTAACTGTACATCCCTGTCATCCCTGCAGCAACTCAATGAGCCAGAACAAAGGTGCTATTCGCGGCACACCTCCGAAACAAGGTGCCGTTCTAAAATAGCACCGCCGTCAGACTTTTATACCCTGGCCACTCTCCACCTGTGCACAGACCCTGGACATCTCACAGAGGTGCTCTCTCTGCCTGTCCCACAACCCATCCCAGCACACCAGCAACAAAAAAAAAAGCATGCCTGGTTACTCCAGCATTTCCCAGTGTTTCGGAAATCGCTGACGGGCGAGAGAGTCGTCTCCTAGAGGTGACATTAATGGTGGCCGAATAATAGAATTTAAACTAGTGTTCCTGCAAGTATCTAGAATGGTGCTTTAAAAATATGGGGCCGCCTGGCTTCCGTCAGATAGCCTGACAGGATGCTTGTGTAGAACAGGATCAGAAGAGGACTTCTGAAAGGCAACTACAGTAAATTGCAACAGTATAATAACATATCTCATCCAGAATGCATTCACAGTTCATTGACCGGGCAATTAACTCTGTTGATTTAGGCCTTTGGGGGAGGAGAGAGTGAGAAGAGCAGAATGCGAACGCACCTCCCGGCCCCAGGCTAATTCATTATTTGTGTTGGTGCTGCCTGTTTTAAGCATTTAACCTTGTGCCTCTTGCTTTCCTTGTGCGTCTCCTGCTTCCCCCGCCGCCTAACCCCTCACAGCCCCCTTTTTTCGGGCCACTCCCCCCCGATTGTTTCCCGTAACTCTCGCAAACTCGTCCGTGCGGACGTGGCCGAGGCCCCTCTGGATGTGTTCGAGCTTCCCCGTCCTTTGGTTTCACTTCTCGCAAGCGAGGCTTTAATTGATTTTCCATTTGAACAAGTACGGGTTCTAGGGAATTGTCTGGTCCCCTCATGGTCTCCTGTGAGACACGTGCATATGTACAGGTGAGAGGAAAATTGTTGCCTGCACACCTTATGGGGTTACTGCTGACCCCAAAAATATTCTTACTAGCATGTGTCTGCTTTTCAATTAGCACAAGGTACTGTACTGCCCTAAATTAAAATAGGTATTCCTGTCATCATAATTAGTATATTGAGGGTTAGGGTTGTTAATTACAGGAGAACAACGTGCCATTTTTGAGCGACCTTCTGCAAATGAGTGCAAAGTCACGGCGAGTGTAAAGTTATGGAATGGATTGGTGTTAAGGAGCTGGATTTGTGATTGTGAAAAGTAAGTTTTTTAGTAGGTAAATCAGGATGGTGTGTCTCATTCAGACCTGTAGGCTTGATAGGGTGGCCTAACTTGCAGGCATTTCGGGTTGACAGCGCATGTCAGGCAGACTCAAAACGAAACGTGTCAAGATGGCACACTCCCATTGAAAATGCTGATTTCGGCCGCATGGGATGAGACGTGTGGCTGATTCCTGGGCTGATTCACCCCACCCCAACCCCGCAGAATTCGAGCGCCGACCACCGCATCCGCCTGGACCTGGGCCTTTGGGACAAGTTCAGCGAACTGGCCACCAAGTGCATCATCAAGATTGTGGAGTTCGCCAAGCGGGTGCCCGGCTTCGGGGGGCTCACCATAGCTGACCAGATCACCCTCCTCAAGGCCGCCTGCCTCGACATACTGGTAGGTATCGCTGCCCTGTCACCGCTCACCTCACAATGGAACTTCGGTAGGAATGTGTCAGGTTTTCCGGACGAGACACATTTCCCACAATTTGGTATTCATCTCTCTGAACCTCCCAGCAGATACTACAACAGCTTAACCATTTTAGTAGCTATCTTTTGATCAAATGGCGTACCGGCATATTTTCAGTCAGCAATGAGCACTCTCAGAATCATTTCCCAGTATCCCTCCTGGTATTCCCTACTGGAACCTCCCGTTAGTTAATCACTAATAAAAACACACATAGCTATAACTGAGTAATTTGGCAATTTATAACGTAAGATTATCATTTTAATTCAGCTATTTGAAAAACAGCCCTTTAGTTTAAAATGAACATCCTTTCCTTAATCACTCAGGAGGCCACAGTGCTTTCCTTACATTCCGGTAACCTATCCTGAGTTTGACGCTACAGTGTTAGTATATTGGTGAACATGCTCATGTTATTCTAATATTTGAACAGCTGAGAGATCGTATCTTAAATAAACATGATGGTATATTTTGTCTCAGTTTGTGCTAAAATTAGTTAACTATATCATAGACCACAAGTAGATACTAGCCACAGGCTTCGATTAGCCGCTACATGGGAAACAGCTGTGAATGTTAGATTAAGTTTGATTTAAAAGGTTTTCCCACTGCAGCCATAATAAGTGCGGTACAATGAGGATTACATTTTAAGCGAAATAAATAGAGGCAAATGACGTGACCTTAGTTTTAAGACACAGTCGGCCTGCTGTGAGATGCTGTTTTCTAAGTATGCTGTGTACATTTGAGTTGTTTTTTTTGTCTGGAATTCACCGGTGCTCCTTCAATGTTGTAATTTTTTGACATCTGAGGAGTGAATAATGGGATTGGACCGGCAGTGTTTCTGGGCTCAGTCCCTGTGAGTCACACTGAACATGTTTTATTCTGTTTCATCATGTGGTGGCTCTTGCCTCTCAGCGACAGCGCTGTCCTCCAAAATCCTCAAAGGCTGGACTTTTACGCGGCTCCTTTCCTGGCAGGGCTGTGTCTTCATAACGTGATACCAGTGCTTTCATTTCTGCCTTCTGCACAGCACCGTCTTTGGCTATGCAGACAACGAAATGTCATTTTAGAAATTAACATGGTCAGTAGGGGGTGGGTCTGGCTGCATGTCTGACATAAAGGAGGAGGCAGTCATATTGGAGCTGAGAGGAGGGTGGTTTGGAAATGTGTGATGTCTTCAGGTCAGAACAGGACCTCAGACAAGGCACCATACTGCAGATGTTTCAAAACATGCAGAGAGTGTGAAAATCCTATCTAAAGGCCAAACTCAAAGTGAGGGGCCATCGATGCATTTGGGAGACCAAATGGGAGACCAGTCGATTGCAAAAGGCGGAGAAATCGAAAGCCTTCAAACTCATAAAGACGAAATGAAAATACTTGGAACAGAATCAAGACGTGTCTCTGTGATGCTGCTCGCTCATCATCCCTTTCTGCACCCCACAGATCTTGAGAATTTGTACCAGGTATACGCCTGACCAGGACACTATGACCTTCTCGGACGGCCTGACGCTAAACCGCACACAGATGCACAATGCTGGCTTCGGGCCCCTAACGGACCTGGTGTTCACCTTCGCCGGCCAGCTGCTACCCTTAGACATGGACGACACGGAGAGCGGCCTGCTGAGTGCCATATGCCTTATCTCCGGAGGTAAGGCCCGAGCAGGAAGCCCTGTCTGGCCTTGCTGTATGAGTAGTGAAGCAGGTGCACACATGCTTTGCCATTTAGGCCATCTACTTTCCATGTTTCTGTGTGTTCTGTTAAGAATAACAGAATAACAGTAATAATAATATTAGCTCCTGCAGCTCAACAAGTAGAGTGATAACAAGGCAAAGGGCGTGGGTTCGAATCCGAGGGTGCCTGCTTAATTTGTAACTCTTTCCTCTACTGTTAGTAACTTTGGATAAAATCTTCATTTAAATGAGTAAATGTAAAAGAATAATTTATGGGATGTACTATGGATGTCCATTCCACCGTTATCTGGAAGCCTGAAAGTAACAGCTGGAGACTTAAGATGTTAACGTGGTAATTTAAATTAGTTGTCTGATGGTAAGTCTACACTGACTCTGTACTGATCAACACAGCGGGGGCTCATAATGACAAATTATTCTGCGTTGTTTAATTACTTGGAAACCGCACGCTGTGCGCTCTGCTTTTCATCTAAACGGTGAAAAACTTAAGAATCTTTAAATCTCATCTAGTTTTGGCCATAACCACACACTTCTGAGCTGAATTAGACTGAGTGACTCATGCTGAGTAGCATGAAACTTTTAATTAGTGTGGCATGAGCTACATACAATTATGGGTTTCACTTACAGGGGTCCTAAATTGTGTGTTCATAGTGCCATCTACTGGTCAGGCATAGAACAATATATATATATATATATATATGTGTGTGTGTGTGTGTGTGTGTATATATATATATATATATGTATATGTATGTATATATGTGTGTGTGTGTGTGTGTAAGAGTACAATGCATTCCAATTTGAGGGT
>JAODKN010000134.1:16960977-16984990 GCA_026774425.1 Petrocephalus zakoni | reverse complement strand
AGCACAGGGTACAGCTACCGAAGGTGCACTTACAGCACTGTGTAGAGCTACCGATGGTGCACTTACAGCACAGGGTAGAGGAGGAATTCGCATTTTAAAAGGTGAATTATGTTCTGCTATGAATCTGCTGCTTACCAGTTTAATGCAATCCAGATGGCTCTATTTAAACAAATTGCCTTGTTAGAGTATTTCATTGGGTCAGCTGAGAAGAGGGGAAAGTCCTATTCTCCCAGTGAACTCTGTCGTGGGTTTAAACACGTGGTTTTTATTGTTTTGCTGTGTTTTTTAGGGGGGTTGGTCTTTGTAGTCTGCATTTTAGAAGACTTGGAGATTAGATCTTTACAAGTCCTTCATTTTATTAACCCTCCCTTCCGCGGAGTTTGTCCCACCCTGGCAGCAGACAGGAAAACCAGAACTGCAACAGAGGTCTCTTGGCATTACAATGTCTTAGACTGCATTGGGGTAGTGAAAACATTTTCTTCTCAGTTTTTGATTAACACAAGATCTTAAAATCTTAAATTATATTTATGAATAATTCTTTTGCATCCTGTATGATTTTTATCTTTGAGTATATAATTCAAAACATTCATTTTGATTAGGGTCACCGAGGAGATCCAATGAATCTCACAATTCATATCCTGTTAGAAAAATAATGTTAAGGTGTGGACTCCATATACTTTACAAATAAAAATTTTTAAAGTTAATGAATAATAATTACGGTGTAGAAGGTATTCTGTGACTAATTTAATTTAACGTGTTTCAAAAAATATATAGAGTCATCAATGCTTCAGACTTAATGTGAATTACATGTGAGTCATGCAGACACCTCAATCAAGCCTAATTAATTAAGAGCCTGACTGGAATGAAAGCCAACATACCCGGCGGACAATCAGGACCAGAACTTCCAACTCCTGCTTGTCAATTAGGCTCAGATCTGACATCTAATGCTAGAGTGTAAACTGTAATTGCATTTATTTGAATTAAACAGTTTGAGGCTCTCATATGATGGCATTATACTTAGAGGTTTCTCTTTTTCAGGATATCTCAAGAAAAGTACATGTTATATATTTATCAGATGCTCTTTAGCCTAAGTGACATACATTTGAGAAAATAGGATCAGACCATCCCTGGAGTCAAGGGCCTTGCTCAGGCAATCAGACTCTGCATCCTACCCCAGTGAGCCACACACTGACCTGCAGTGAAATGAGGGAAACAGTGCAGATATGATAGTTAGACACTAAGTGAATCCTGGACTTAGGCTGTGCATAAAAAACAGCCCTTGATTTATGAATGTCTCAAAATCTGAATCTGAATGAGTTTATTTCTACTTAATTTAGTAGAACAGCAGGAAGAATGAGGAATATCTCTCATAATGAAAGGCTGTTCATCAAGGGCCCTGTAAAAATACACGTGGCCTTTCCTGGCTTAGAGCAATTAAGCTGTCCACACATACACAGGTATTTTTAAAAACAGGGTTTTTCCTCTTCGGTTATTAAAAAAAAAATTCCATCCACGTGAAAACCCCAAAAAAACGTGCTGTCGAGAGTAAAGCTATTTCGGCCAATCAGCGCTTATTACCAGCTCTGTTAAGCTAAAAGCAGCTAATGTAAACAGCGGTCGGCACACGTTCTGATGTCAAACAAAGTATAGTATATAATGGCGCACACTGTTACAAGCCAAAAATCCTGTTTTCCCTGTCTACACGTCTACACTGAAAATGGAGTTTCTGAAAATCTTCAATCTGGACAGAGTTTTATAAAAGCTCTGTTTTCAGTGATCTAAAAAGTTTTGGGTGGACAAAAGGCCAAAACGCATAGAAAAAGCTACATTAAAAAAAAAATACCTGTGTACAGACAAGGCCTTAAGCTTATACTAGACTAGCTACTATTTCCACTGAATTACAGTCATTATCATAGGACCAAGTTAGATTACAAACTGAGTGTATTTTAAACCATCCCAGGTACTAGCTGTTGTAATTGTAATGGTCATTCCACTGCTAAAAATAAGTTCATAAATATTTAGTAGATATTACAGATATTATGATGTTTTTTAATGGGTGGTTAAAATGAAAGACAAAGGCCAGTACATCGATTTATCTATCCACATTAATTATGTTGTGTAATCTGCAGTTAATTAATTATACAGTTTTGTTCGTTTTTGTTTTCCATAATTCATCCCAGTTAATATGTTTAAGACATTATCCATGATTAGAAATTTTGAACTACAACACTAGCAACACAGTATTAGTTGATTTGTGGATCAGAATTTCTTCTAATTAAGTAAGGCATAAAAAGGCATAAAAACTGTTACCATATAAATAATCATAGAAAGTCATACATTTTTTTTTTAAAACTTATCTATAAGTTCGTAGCACATTTCGGACTGTGAAGATAAATACCGCATATCATTATGCGTGCAGCATATATGCTGTGCTTACAATACAAAGAGCTGCAGGAGTACTCAGAAAGTGAAAGAATATGCATATAAAGCTTTGATTTAATGTCACTGGAAGACATGCATAGCAATATATTTTCATTACCAGCCATCACAAATTGTAACTCCAAAGTTTCACAGAGTTAAAAAAATGATTCACTGTTTTACCACAGATGAGACCAAATCAATGAATGATGGGTTACAGAATTCATAAGTTCAAATACAGACTATATAAACTTCACAGCAAATACTACAGTTTTTTGCATTTTTGTTTCCCTGATAATCACCTCCAATTAATGGGTCTGATCAGGACCCAAAATCATGTGAAAAGCAATAAAAATAGAGCATAAAGTGAAACTCAGCTAAAGCAGGAGATTCCAAAAAGACTTCACAAACAAACTGGAGGTTTAAAAGCACAAGCGCATTCTCTTATACTTTTATGTATTAAACCAGCTAATCGACACCAAAAGTAATCAGTTCCCCTTTCTTGAGGAAGTACTACATGCTGATTTAAAATTTTTGTGCTCCATCAGTAAAGATTCATCGGCTCTGTCGGTAAAATTGGCAGGCACAGGTATTTTCTGAGCCTGGCTTATTGAAAGCAGGCATGCTTTTCCATTCAGCTTTCCAATCATACTATACATTGTAAAGCTACCTACTGTGGACCCAATCTTGGTGTGAGCAAAACTGTATTTCACAATTCAGCACAAAAGTCCTATAATGATTTGCGTCACCGTTTGAAGAATTTCATTCTTTGGTTTTCTGGCAGTATGATCTGGACATCAGGAGGTTGTAAACGGGGTACCAGCATACCTTTGCTGGCGTGAAGTCTTCTGTTCTTCTGTATCTAAGTATGATGGCCACACCTATTACTGAAAATAAAGCAGCAGGCAATGAACTAACTGCAATTTTAGGGCTATTACATACTGCCCTAAAATTAAAATGAGCAAACCAAATAACTTTTAAGAGTCTATACCAAGACAAAATAATTTTTAATGTTAGCGTCTCTTTTTATGGAAATTCAGTAAGTCTGTTACAAATATAAATAAAAGACTTAAAAATACCACAAAAATCATTAATTACAAAGCTTTACAAAGGCTTTGTAATATACTGTATATTCACGATTAAGTTTAATTACCTTCCTCCAAAGAGATGTTACTCATTATACAAGAACAGACAATTAACTAAAGTTCACTCATAAGGTAGTCTTTGCAAGTGCCTAACCAAACTAAAGGATTTGGTTACCGTATTGCTACACTAATTACAAAACACCCACAGGGGATTTAACGCCGGTCAGCTACCTGTTCGATAACGCACCGCAGTACTGGTATTCTTCCAGTACCTCGTCTATTATAGTCTGAAAACAGAGGAGTAAAGATTGTTATTCCCAAACATCATAAATGGTGGCTGCAGCAAAACGTGGAAACATTTAAAAGTGTGAAGGTGATGCACCACAACAATGAAATGCGTCCTCTGCTTTTAACCGGAGACAACATGACACAGCAGGGGGCAGCTGTGTGAGCAGTGCTTGGGGTTGGTACTTTGCTCAGGGTACCTCAGCAGTACTTGTGGGACAGGGACTCGAACCGGCAACCTAATGGTTACACAGTTGCGCCCCTAACAACTACACCACCTGCCTGCCCCTAAATGCTCGCCATAGTCGGCAGGATTTACGTAAGAAGAAATAGTACAGAATTCAAAAATGTAATTCTTACCATCATCTGTTCATACGATATTCCCTCTTGAAGACTCACATAGTCAAGGTCACCTATGAAAACATGACTTATTGTGTTAATAATGCATATGGGTATGATGCTGATTGCTGAAGGGTCAAAACATATTCACTACTGCTCTTTCAATCGCTTGTAAGACAATTTATTGTCCACCTGATCACCCAATTATCCAATTTAATGCCACAATTATGACTTTATCACTAGTTTATCACTATATATATAGGGAGATGTATTCCATTCACAGTAGAAAACCTGCAGCAAACAAAATGACATTCTTGACCCTAATAGACAATTTTTTAACATAAGAGAAGTCCATGTGTGTTCAGCATGTATGTGCTCAGAGTACTATCGGCATTCTGCTGTCAGCAATAACATTCTTATGTTACGATAAGAAACAGGCCCCAGTTTCTAAACCTCCAGTTCCCATTATTCCATACTGTTTAAATGTACTATAGCTTAGTAGATGAGGGGATAAACGGTGTAAAACTGCCACTTGTGGTGTCATGGAACAAAAATTATGCAAAAATAATTCAAAGTCAAAGGTGCATTTTTAGAAATTACTACTATAGTAAAGGCATGAAATAAACACAAAATTGTGGAATTTGCATGAAAGTCTCCTTTGCTGTGGGACTAAGTTCCAAAACATTCTAAAAAACTATTTAAACTTCAAGTTCTGTAAATAAAGAGGTTAAAACATAAAGAAGGAGAGCAAGCGTTTATCAGAGGACTTTAGCTATCAGTCACGCGCAGGATATTAATAGAGACCTTTATCATCAGTGCTAAACAGTCTCCCCCCAAAAGACTGAATGGAGGATGACCAGTTCAAACTGATCTGCTCGATAACTTCTGGAGATCCTTGCAGGAGCTGTGGAAAAAGCAAACCATGGTTGAGAAATCAGAATGAGGACAAGACCTTCTTCCTGTCAAGGAAGCGTTGACTGCTTCTTTCTTTGAATTTCCCCACTAGTATTTGTACTTTGATATTTGTCAGTGCTGTTCTCTGGCTAAGCACGGGTTTATTCCCACTTGCCAATCCCCCTGACCTTCTTCAGCTCCATTTTAAGATTGTAAGGACTGCTCCTGGAGTCAAAGAGAGACTTCTTGAACCTCTCAACCACCCAGCGTTTAAAGTCATGCTGAAGAGTCGGAGGAAGCTGGGAAACAACAGAACAAAT
The DNA here is from genome assembly GCA_026774425.1 of Petrocephalus zakoni. Classification (NCBI taxonomy): domain Eukaryota; kingdom Metazoa; phylum Chordata; class Actinopteri; order Osteoglossiformes; family Mormyridae; genus Petrocephalus; species Petrocephalus zakoni. The sequence goes on along the minus strand of JAODKN010000134.1, from coordinate 16,979,649 downwards.
GTGAAGGTCTAAAGAACACTGACACAATTTTTCCACTTCTAGACAAAATAAAGGAATTCCTGTAATCTGGAACAGACACATGAATGTGATCAGGGCCATCGCTTGGGAAACCCTCAAAGCACAGCGAGGCATGCCCCTTTTAACTCATTGAACAATCTCATTCCTGTATCTCTTATATTCTCATGGTTTCAATATAATGTTAGAGATAGTACATTTGGTCTTCTCAGAATTTGTTTTGGAAAGAGAAGACATGGTTATAAACTGCTAAATGATCCCATGTGGAGTTTAATTACAGTTCATTCGGTGTCAATCTAAATTCTATCACATGTCCAAACCTTTTATTTGCAGAGAAACGACAATATTGCACCTGAGTGATGTAGATAATTTTATGCAATAGCTCCAGCAGCATCTGTATGGGGTCGTCGATTTGGCGAACTTTCCTCTGGGACACACATATCCCTGCCGATGCTAAGGGGCCAGAGAAAGTGGTGGCCTCACGGTTAGGGAAGCACACTTGTCATTGAAAAGTTGCCAATTCAGTTCCTGGACCAGCAAGGTACCACTGAGGAACCCTGAGCAAGGTACTGCCCCCAAGCACTGCTCCCCAGGCACTGAATTAGCTGCCCACTGCTATGTCACAATGTCACATGGGTTAAATGCAGAGAACACGTTTTATTGTTGTGCACTGTGTGGTATGGTGTGTCAACAATGATCATCAATCACTTCACCTCCACCTTAAAATGTCAGATTCATTTACACTATGGGCTGTCAGGTCCCTATTGGTGGAAGAATGCTGCCCAGTGTTGTCACTGTAACTGGACAGTCATAGAAGGAAAATTGCACAAAATTGTTAATTATTATAACAAGTCTAAAAGAATGTGCTTCCACAATTGCCTGACATACCTGGCCTGGGAGTTGTTTTTGTAACAGCAAGATCTCCACTGAAACACAGGAGTTAAAGATATCATTGTGGGTGATGCTAACAGGCCTATCCCTTTAAACAGCACATCTGGGTGGTCACACATACAGATGAGAGAGGCGAGGGAGACACTCACCGTGTGAGAGTTCTCTCCTCGGATGCAGAATCGCTGACGCCACACTTAATACACCCTGTAAACAGTACAAAATGTAAAAATGTGGCCCTCAGCTCTGCTCCTCAAAACACCAGGATTACTTGAATTTCCTGGGTAGAAATACTTGAATATTTTCAAGTTCCTTTTTTTACAGGAGTGATGAAACAAACAACATGGTATTAGGTACTTCCCAATTGTAACTGTAATTGTAACATTACTGCATTTATTAGTTCACGACTCATGGCCTCTGAAGTCAACAACATTTTTCAAATAATATTTTTGTCTGTAGTTTCTTCCTCATCGCAAATATACCTTGAAATTGTTTCTGACCACAACTGAATACCACATGAGATGCTCTGAAATCAACAAATAACCTAATGAGAAGGATTCGTCAGTAGCCTGTGTTTAAGTCCCTTATCTATATTATTAATTAAAAAGCTCAGTGTACTGTTGCTGCTTTCAGAGGCAATTTGAGGGTGCTAAATATACTTGCTTTCTAATACAAATAGCAAATTATGACGCTGGAACTGAGCACAACATACAGACAGGACAAAGAGGCTCAGTTTGCAAAAAAGATGCTAAGATGCATAATCTGAGTGATTCTGAATGCAGTGTTACTGTTGGTGCCATATGTGGAGGTTCCAGTATCTCAAAAACAGCTGCCCTCCTGGGATTTTCACACACTGCTAAAGCAGGGGTATTTAAATGGCTTCCGATCCCCCCAGGTCGGCAAAATAGGGGGGACCACCCCATGGACCTTGCATGTGCGTGGCTGATTAAATCTGGACCTCAGATGAAGTACCTCTGGTCTACAGCTTTCAGAGAATGGTGTGATGAACAAGAAAATCCAGCATTTCTGTGGCCAAACAGAGAGGAGAATGGCTAGCTTCGAGCCCATTAAAGCTAATAGGAAGGCCACAAGTGCAAAAATCTCAGGTCAGTATAGCAGTAATGTGAGGAAGGGCCTCTCTGAACACACAACTCATCTACCCTTAATTCAGGGTCCTACCTTGTACTACTAAGTGTAACTAATACATTATATACGTGTATATACTATGTAATGTACAATTATGTACAAAAATTATGAAAAGTGTGTGTTTTTTAAACATTTGTTGGCACTAAAAACATAACTTTCGAGGAAAAGAAAAGAGCTTTGATTAATTAGCTCTGATTATCCTAATTCATGCCTAAGACAGCAATGTCACTGTATTATCAATGGACTACAGAAGAACAAAGCATTTAATTTATTCCTCCCTAGTTTCTAGGTAAAGAACAAATAGTTTGTTAGTCTTTGAATGCAAGACATAATTACGGCATGCCATTACAAGCTTGACAGCTCTTTGAACATTTTTGTACTTTTAGAAACTGAAACACTAAAAATGACAATTTGTAAGAATACTGCAAAACCTTTTTTTAAATCTTGAATTACTAAGTTGATTTAAAGCATTTAATATGGACTAAATATTTCCATGGAAGCACTGTTCATGCAAAACATATATATTTTTTTATTCAACTCAATTTAAATGAATTTATTAAGCAGTGTTTCTCATACCAGTCCTCGGGGAGCTGGGATGGAGCAAAAATATGGACCGTCTGGAGGTCTCCGAGGACCGGGTAGGGAAACACTGCCCCAGAAGCTATGGTACACACTGAATGGGATGCCACCCCACCACAGGGCACATGCACTCATAGTCACACACTATGGGCAATGCAGAGAGAACAATTCCCTGAAGTGCATGTCTTCGGCCTGCAAAAGGAAGCCTGGAAGGCCTAGGGGGGCTGCGCACTGAGCCCCCACAAGGAAGCCTGGAAGGCCTAGGGGGGCTGCGCACTGAGCCCCCACAAGGAAGCCTGGAAGGCCTAGGGGGGCTGCGCACTGAGCCCCCACAAGGAAGCCTGGAAGGCCTAGAGGGGCTGCGCACTGAGCCCCACACCACCCTTCCCCAAACATCCGTCTTTATAATATTTACACATACAAACAAACTTTCGCAAAACTGTAACTAAAGCAAGAACAGTTGGTTCCCAACATACATGCGTATTTTTCCAGGAACAATAACTGCCTACACAAAACTGACAGAACTGACAGAGATATAATAGGAAAAAAAAGCCCAAAATATCAGACTGACTCCGGCATAACAGAAATATTGGAAAGATTCTGCTCCCTGCAGTCAGAAGAGGTGTCAGCACTCCTCCGTTCCAAAGCAGTAAGAACATGACAAGCAATGTGTGGGTACATAGTGCTTGCCAAAGGAGCACCGCTAGGCCGTGCAGCTTACCCCTCCCTCGTAGAGGACGCCCTACGGGGCCAGACCCTTCCTCCTCCTGAGTGGGGGGCTGAGTCGAGGAGGGAACAGATGCAGTGTCGCGAGGGTCATTCCTCACATCTGTTAGCAGGATGGGTTCCGCACCCATACCCTGCTGGATGTTTGGAGGTTGGAGGCATGTTTCAGATCTGGGCTACGGACAAAAATGTACTTATTCTTCTGTACTATTGGGGAGGGAGGGAAGGGGAATTTGACTGAAAATGGTACCAGGTTTATATAGAGCTGGAAAGTACAAGAGCTCTTATGAGCCCAGTTACATAAAAACACATTAAAGGAATCATTATTTTATAATATATTCAAGAGATCCAGCTCAGTTTCAAGGTTCTCACCTGAGGGATGTACAAATGGCAAGGGCTGAGCCCACCTCTGCTGGTTTCTAGAAAGTATTTTAGTGCCCGCTCCCTGTCGCGCTCCAGCTTTCTCTCCAGTGCATGCTGGGAAGTGCACAGATCATCGACAAACTTCATCATGAGGTCAGAGATCCTGGCACTGACCTCCACGATGTTAGGACGCAAGTCAGCATCAGAGGTCAAGCACCTGCATGGCACCCAAACAGCAGTAATTATTTATCAGAGCATTTAAATCTGTAAATCAATTAATGAACTTAAAATTCTTAAGAATCCCATTGGCCGAAACAGAGATTTAACCATCTGGAGAATCATGGGTGTTGATTTTGGAAATACTATATATTCATATTATTTTGTTAGCAATGCTAATCCACTGTCAACAGACTTTAACATAATAAAATATACACAAAAGTAACTCCATATTTATCTTATAAGTATCTTATTCAAAATTACCATTTAATGATGTCCGTTACTCTGTCAGAGAAGACACCTTCTTCCACTGGTTCATAGACAGCTTCTACAATCTATTAACAAAAGGGAATCATAGATATAGAAGGACCCTATATATTTAATTCTGCCTGGAATATTCCACAGATTAATACAATGTACACAAATTTCCATGGGCTATGGGGTGCTTGAGATGTTTATCAGCCAGCCCCACTGTGCCAGTGCATATTCTCTGTGTGTATGTGGGCATCTCACCTTGGTAGCGAGAGACAGCATATTGCTGCTGTAGAACGGAGGGTGCAGCATGGCCATTTGGTACAAGACACAGCCCAGAGCCCAGACGTCAGCTTTCTCCTCGTAGGGCTCGCTCTTCACTATCTCTGGACTAAGGGGGAGGGGAGACAGCAAGCGCCTTCCTAGCACTGTCACTCTGTGTCACAAATATGTCGAGGGTGGGGTGAACGTGACCTCTGCACAAACCAACTGGCCAGTCTACCCTTGTGCTTTAACCTCCTCCATAACAACGAGAAGGTATTCAAGGCCACAGTAGACAGAAGGGAGCAGGTTAGGTGAGGGATGGAGTGATACATGTCACTTATTTGGCAGAGGTTTTACCCAGTGATGTACAACTGAGAAAGCAGGTCTGGAGCTCCTGGAGCTTTAAGGGTTTGGGGATAAGGGCTTTGCTCTAAGGGCCCAACAGCGCAATCACTCTGCCGACCATGGGATTAGAACTGACGACCTTCCGATTACAGGCACGGCATCCTACCCTGCTGACCTACACATTGTCCCATTTCAGGACACGTAAATAGGTGACATCAGAGGATCCCACACTAATTCAGCCTTACGGAGTGCAAACTTCCCCACTTTCCCAGCAGTACCCCTTCAGACGTAGGCGCTGACCCCCGCTCACCAGGAGTACAGGATGGAGCCCACCACCGACGTTAGCTTGCCGTCAGCCTCCTTCTGCTTCGCCAGGCCAAAGTCCGCTAAACATTAAATAATACTTGAGAACAGACACGGCCGCGAGCTAAAAGAGCTGCAGTGTGTGGTGGTTATTGTACTTCCAAGCAGCCTATTTTGTAATTAGGTTTGGCAAAGCCTCTGTTTCTTTGTTACTTTCCTCTTTGAGACAAAAACCGTTCTTAATCTCACAGCGGTATTTGCATCTGCAGTACAAAAATCCGCACATAATAATTCTCCCTCCTTTTGTAGGACAAACAGAAGAAAACATCTTTCATAGTGTCTGTGTGAGTCCGGTTTGATGCACAATACTCACTGATGGTTACTCTGTCCCTCTCTCCTAACATAATATTATTAGCGGAAAGGTCCCTGTGAACGATCCTCTTCTCGGTGTGGAGATATCGGAGTGCCAGGCACAGCTAAGAGGATTCATTATGGGAAAAATACTAAATGAGGAAGTCGATATCCAACAATGGCCCACTCTTTGTAGATGGGGTAGGTGAACACAAATTGCTACATGCCTAGGAGTGACAGTGCAACAGTTGGGTCAGTTTCCTAACCTGAATGAATATGTTCCAAATTCTGTCCTCAGTGAATCGTTGCTGCTTCTCTTTCAGAGAGTTCACATGTTCGGCCAGGGGTACGCCATCAATCAGCTCCATGACAATGTACAGCCTGTCCCCTACCGAGGGCAGGGAAGCATTCTGTATGAGCACTACTCATCAGGAACACGGGGCTGCAATTTCATCATTATCATCCATCCATCCATGCATGCATCTATCTATCATCCAGGAGAATCTGAATCTGATTCCACCTCAAATTTCATCTTTATTCACTGATGCCACTCTGTTGCTACGAATATTCTAGCTAACATGCTCATATAGATAAATATAATCATGCACATACATTCTGTATATCAACTGTTAATCAATTTAGATTTTTTGATTATTTCAGGATAGTAATAAACCTGATTAGCCACACTGATACAAATATGACTAGAATACAGTTTTGTGCAACCTGTCAACTTATGCATGTACTTACTTTCCAAGAATGTCTTGTAGTATTTAACAATATTTGGATGGCATATCTGTAGTAAAGATGAAAAATAAATGACACAGTTAGTAAACATTAAATGGTTGGCATGGTGACTTCATGAGCACACCATTGCTGCACAGATGCAGGGCTGGGGGTTCAAACCCGAGTCCCGCTGTGTGTGAGTGCAGTTTGCATGTTCTCCCTGTGCGATGTGGGTGTGCTCCAGTCCAAAGAGATGTAGTCTGGCTAACTGGTATTTCTAAGCTACCCAAAGTGTGGGCGTATGTCCTGTGATGGACTGGCACCCCCATCCAGGGTTATCCCCCCCCCATAAATTGTATGTGATGTTGGTCTCAGTTTTCAGAAGCTTGTCTGAATCTTCATCGGCACCCAAATTACTCCCTCTGCTCTAACTGCACAGTTGTGGTGCGCATGTGCGTTTCTGCAGATTAAAGAGAATTATGCAGCAGAGGGAGGACAGGCAACCTGCCACTGTGACCGGGGCTGGCACGGCTAATCACACACTCAGACTACCTGCTCCTTATTGATGCGCAGCTCGCACGGCTAATCGCACACTCAGACTACCTGCTCCTTATTGATGCGCAGCTCGCACGGCTAATCGCACACTCAGACTACCTGCTCCTTATTGATGCGCAGCTCGCACGGCTAATCGCACACTCAGACTACCTGCTCCTTAATGATGCGCAGCTCGCACACCATCTTCTCCACGCTCGCGTCTCGCTCTTTCTGATCTCTGCCAAAGGCGGGATTGCGAAGGTTGACTTCTTTCAGGGCCAAGAGGTTCTGGCCGCTCTGCCTCCGGACCTCTCGCCATGTGCCGGGAGGGATGAAATAACGTTAAGCCATGCTGCCATACAAAGGCAAAAGACTGTAACTGCAGTTTGTCAAAATTGAGTTGCTATTGAAATCAAGTCTCTTAGACTCTGTTTTATCTCGTGACAATCATTTTAGTTCAACTATACTTGGTTTTGCAGAAAACAATGTGAATATTACAGTAATTATATAATCCACACTAAAACCAAGGTAAACACCATTTTTTCCTCACTTTCATGTTATGCCTTTGCTGGCCAGTATAGCCAAATGTACTTTGATGGAAGTAATAGCCACAGCGCTACAGATATTTTGTGAAAAGTGGGATGCGGGGGCTTTATGCAACGTTATATTTGTGGAATTATGCTATTATACCATAACTACAGCACTATAATTCATTGACCATGCAATTCATTCAGCAGTCTATGCAATATTGTACATCTCAAGCGATCTTATAAATGATTCAGAAAGCAAATGTGAACTAAAGTACAGGCGAAATTACGGAATTTTTGTCTCTTTTATTAGCAGTTTTTTCTTTACAGTATGTTCAAATAAAAATCAATTTGACCTAAAACAGGTTCTAAGAAAATCCACTGGAAATCACTGATGTTTATGTTTAAGTCAATTGATATAATAAAAGGGTAGAAAAAATACTACATTTTCTGCTTATAACAAACGAATAGCCTGAAGGAAAGATGAATCCATGTATATCTCACCAGGAAAATCCGAAAATGTAACCGCTAGCCCTGCTGAGGTTTTCAGCGGTGCAGGTTTCCATCTCATTACGCTCTAATGTATAATGCTGAGAAATGAGAAATGCTGTAATAAATTATGAATCTAATTAATTATAGCACAAGGCTCCCACCTTGTACACACTGCCAAAGGCCCCACTGCCCAGATGGTCCAGAATGGCGTAGCCATTGATCACTTTTAGGGGGGACCTGTGCAAGTTCACGGCCTCAATACTTTCCCTCAAACTCTTCAATTCTTCTTCCTGCAAACATATGAGCTTTTCAGCATTTTATACACTTATTGATACAAGGATCTACATGAGTACAACAGGTAACCTAAGGAAAGGCTACTATAGGTCTAGGCCTTGACTGCAAATATTTTGTGCCCTCTAGTGGTAAATAAGTCAAACTACAGGATAAGCTAGCAATTGCACATCAGCTAAGCTCTTCAGCCCTGCAGGTAGGAATGTGCCATATAGATTCAGATCCCTTTCTTATGACAGATTCTGTCTCTATGCAGTTTCCGTAAGCTGACAGTTTGTATTATGTTTAGTTAGCAGAAGCTTTTGTCCAAAGCAACATACAAGTAAGGATTAGAGAGCAGGATCAACTGGTCCCTGGGGCAACTGGGGTTAAAGGCAATACGATCATGGGATGTGAACTGGTGATCTTCCAATCAGAGACGCAGAGTCCTCAACCACAGAGCCACCCACCTCCCCAGACCTATGTTTCTGCAAATGGAGTGCCACAGTGTACAGCTTGCTAAATATTAATTATATCTATAACATATATGTACTTTTCGCGTTTAATGCCATATTTGAATGAAAACCACTTACAGAAAGAAGAGAGACCTTCGCTTGGAGCGCCTCATATGCGGTGATGTCGCGAACATAGTGGCCGATGTCTATAAACATCTCGAAGAGCTCTGCGGAAAACAGCCTGGAAACAGTGTCTGTGAATAAGGTGCTCCGCCTGTGACTGACACTGAAGCATGAGCTCGCTAACATCAGCTAAGGAAACGCACGATCACCTTTTAAACAGGCGCCGATTTCGCTCCACGCTGAAGAGGAAGCGTAACGTCCTGAAGGCATAGCACTGTCGACAATAAACACCTTTCACGAAGGACATTAAACTTTACGCATATAAAATTACTAATGTCATATTCAGGTAGAGAAATGGCAGAAATAATTAGGAAAAACATAAATGAAACAAATGCGCGTGCATATTTGCATTCACAGAGAGAACTGATGCAGATGCGTGTCTCATTATGTATATGGAGAATGCATTAGTGCAGACGCTGGGAACCTGGAGGGATGCAGCTTTTGGCCCAGGCGCTGAGCTCTGTGGCAGAATCAGCTTCCCTACGACATACAGCCCATTCTCCTGCAAAGGCAGGGGGCAGGGGGGTTACAGGCTTAGTGACAGGACTGTACACGCTGCATGTTTTTGCTGCATTTAGGCAAAATCTGGAAGTGAGTGCCGGGACTACTTCATAAATTATGCATAGACGTGAATTTGGCAAAAAAATATATATATATATATATTTAATTATTATTAAGAATTGGGAAAAAATCTATTTAAATACGAACAATAATTTAATTTTATTTTATTTTAAATTAAAATCAAATGAGATTTAAAAGAACTAAAAAAAAGTGCAGAGCATTTGACATAAAGCAAAGAAGTATAATCTTAACAAAGAGACAGGGCTTCATATTTTGAGGATGGTGCTGGCGAGCCTTGACTGGTGAGGACAATGTGCAAAGGTCCAACCTGAACAACCTGATGAGCTGTCGTGTCGTCTAGGATGAGCTCCGTCAGTGCAGCACAGCATGCTGGGAAAGGACACATGATGGGTTGTATGTCACACAGCAAGTGCACATCACGGAACATGTAAACATTACATGCAACTACCAGCAAAGGCCAGGGGACTGAAAATAGTTTCCAGTCTTGGGAACTAACAAAGGTCTGAACTCCTGATTTCAAATTATGCATGTTTTTCCATTTGACTAAAGGGGGTATGTTATGCAGATTTAGGACCCCTTTGCAGAAGCACATTGCCCGCTGTGACATTTGACTGTACTTCATATGTTAGTGGTTGGCTTTTTTCTTATTTCCAACATAAGAGCACTTTTGCACTTGTTTTTGGCTAATGTGTTGCCTGTCTCATGCTTAATCAACTGCCATTATTTCTAAAAATGTGTGTGCGTGGTCGAGCAGGTTAAGCCTCTGTAGCTGTCAATAAAAGGTGGCCAGTGCCAGCTTATGGAGGAATAGTTATATCACTGTTGGGCCCGTGAACAAGGCCCCTAACCGTCAAAGTGCCCCACAGGCACTAGATAGATGGCCTGGCCCTGTGCTAAGACCCCAGACGCTCTCTCAGGTGTATATGTGTGTGTGGCTCCAAGGTGAGCACGATGGGATATCTAAAAAGAAGCATTACCTATGAAGAGCATCCTGACTCAAACATGCACACATAGTGTGTGTGTATCAGAAACAATCACCCGCTTGCAGAGACATCACATTCTCCAGTGTTTCCTTTGAACCGAACTCCTCCGAGACGTGCTGCCTCTGGATGCGGCCGGCAGCGTTGGCGCTGGACAGCGTCTCCACGGAGGAACGGTCAGAGATGTATTCCCGCTTGCTTTGGGGAGTGGAAGGTGTAGGATGGTCGGAAGACGTGATTCAGAAGACAGCATGTCATCGACACCTCAGAAACAACCCAGCGACAATGCTGTCTTCTGCAGCAGCGGACTCACTTGCGCAGGACGTGCAGCAGCTGCTGCACCCCACCCCAGGCGCGAATCTCCGCCACAATGCCAGGGTCCTCACACAGCTGGACCAAGGCCCAAGCGGTGCTCCCGAGCAGCCTGAGGTGGTCTGTCTGGAGCAGGCTGAGGAGCACGGGTACGCCCTCGTAGGCCCGCAACTGCTCCCGGATCCGCGGGGCGGGAGACAGCAGCCGCAGCAGCTCTGCACTCACTCTGCGTGCAAGGACACACTCGCCATCAGCACCGCCACAATGAGCACGTGGCAAAACGTCAGGCGCATTTACCTTCTCGAAAGCAGGTCGTACTCCTGAAGAACCACGAGAAGACTTCCCACTACAGGCAGCTCGCCTATCTTCTCCCTATATTCTGGACTAGAGGAAGTCATGCAAAATAGATCACTGAAAAAGAATACTGACTGTATACCTTCGCATGTGACAAATAAAAAAAAAATGACTCCTTCATGTTGAAAAGTGTAATCCTCACTTCTGGCAGTTTATTTACACTTCTACCTCTATCCATCCATTTTCAGAATCCGCTTGTCCAATTTAGGGTCGCAGAGGGTCAGGAGCCTAGCCCAGAAGCTACAGGGAACAAGCCAGGATGTGGTGCCAGCCAATCACAGGGCACACTCACACACCTATGGGCAATTTGTTAACTCCAATTAACCTCAGCATATTTTTGGACTGTGGGGAGGAAACCCCACAATAATACAGGGAGAACATGCAAACCCCACAGACACTGAACCATATTAGAGACTTGACACCTGTTCCCAGACATGTGAGGCAACAGTGCTAACCACTGCACCACCACGCCACCCAGATATCTGTCTCTTAACTGTGAATTTTTCTGATCACAATAAGCACAGTCAAGTCATGCGAGCATCACTAATTAAGCTCTAGGCTGAGTGGGAGCATGGGTACCTCTCTGCCAAGCTGGTGAGGGCAAGCAGTGCCCCCAGTAACACTCTGCTGTCCCGTGTTGCTAGAAGCTTTACCAGGGTCTATTCACACAGAGGAGAAGCTCAGAAACGCTTACGGGGTAGAGAGAAACCGCTCGGTTACCCACCACCGCTCCCACACACATCAGGCGTAAAATACATCATGACATTATCATTACAGTCACATGGTAGAAAAGCATCAAGGTTTTCTAAAAATCATGAGAATTACTAGTAGATTCAAGAACCAAGTGAATCGAAAATGATGCAAGAGAGTCATGGGCCATGAGTTATAACGACCAGAGGCACAAAGTTCAGGTCCAGAAAGTAAAAATGCAGACCAAAATTTTGTTTCAACCAACCAGTCAAGAATGAGGAGTCACAGTAAAGTGCTTTAAGACTCTATAATGAATTTTTCCCAATACTGGCTCAATAAAACCCAGACTATGAATACCATCGATCTAACACTCTAGCGGAAAAATACTGCTTTTTTTTATTGAGTGAAAAGAGTTCTGAGTATAACACCAGAAGTGCTAATCCAGGTATTTCTGAAAGAGGTAGGTTTTAGGTCAGTTGAAGACATTCAGTGACTCAGCTGATCGGACATCTAGGGGGAGTTCGTTCCACCAGCTAGGTGCCAGAACAAAGAAGAGCCTAGATGTGTGTCTTCCTTGTGTCTTGAGAGGTGGTGGGACCAGTCGAGCAGTGCTGGAGGATCGGACAGATTGTGGTGCAGTGCCGGGTGTGATGATATCTTTTAAGTGGCATGGTGCTGGACCATTTTTGGCTTTGTATGCGAGCATCAGTGTTTGGAATCTGATGTGGGCAGCTACAGGAAGCCAGTGGAGGGAGCGCAACAAAGGAGTCGTGTGGGAGAACTTGGGAAGGTTGAATAGAAGTCGAGCAGCTGCATTCTGAATCAGTTGGAGAGGACGAATGGCGCTCAGTGGCAGACCCACTAGGAGCGAGGTGCAGTAGTCAAGGCGGGAGATGACGAGGGACTGAATGAGTATCTGCGTAGCCTGTGTGGAAAGAAATAGACGTATCCGTCCGATATTGCACAGGAGAATCCGACAAGAGCGAGAAAGGTTAGCGATATGTGAGGAAAGGGACACCCGATTATCCATGGTAACCCCGAGGTCGCGAGCAGTGGCCGAAGGACAGATCAGCGAGTTGTCGAGGGAGATCGCAAGGTCCTGGTGGGGGGATGAGTCAGCTGGTATTTTACTTTCTGGACCTGAAATTTACACCTCTGATAATGACATAATAATGGTAAATAGCAAGTGCCCTGCTGATAAACAAATGAATGAGGCAATCTGTCAATTTTCACATGTTTCTGCTCTCTGGAGCTTCTCCAGCTGGAGTCGTCCAGTTCAGAGTTTGATGATGAAGTATGATGGACACTGTGTGCTGTCTCTGTTCAGTCAAATGACCCATGACCAGTCCTGATTAGCTAATACTGTATATTCTGGTTAGAATTAACTTCCACAAGACACCAAACAAGAGTACATTTTTGTCAAAAACAACAGTAAAATCAGTGAAGCAAACAGATTTAAATGACAAAGGCTAGCAAGAAAAGATGGGCCTATAGAGAACACAAACAACCTCATGAGCACAACACTTGACAACCCAAGCTCTTTGGTCTTCAACTGCAGAAAGCTTCTGGAATATATCTGCATGAAAAAAGAAACAATACATGTGAGTCAATATTTAAAAATACATTTTGTTAAAAACACAGAAGACATACATGTTGCTCACATGTCATGTTGACCAGTTTTTCCACCACAAATATTTGGTACCCTCCCTCCAGGTAGTCACTGGACACGGATTCTAGGTACTACAGAAAAATTAAAAGCTTCTTTATTTGGACTTTATTAAAACTTTTTTTCATACAATTTACAGAAAAGAAAACATGTTTGTAAAGATTTACCCTTGCAAGGCTGTCAACTCCCTGGAGTTCATGGAAAACTTTCTGAAACAGAAAATGCAAATGAAAGGTATCAAATGCTAAATCAACAAAATTACATGTTTAACAGTAATTGGGCACAGACAAGAGAAAGCAGCGTTTGCCTTTTACATGGCAGAATCGCGGTTCCCTTAAAACAGAAAATGTTACTTAGCTAGTTTTTCAGGTGAGACATTTTGATGGGTATTGATGTTATGACAGCCCATCAGGCACGCTAGATATTGTCTCTAAACTGAAGCATTGACGTCATAAGTGAGATTGAAATAATGACAGTAGACACTGTTTACCTGGTGGTTTGGGTCTCTTATCAGCAGCCTCAGACAGATCAGCACTCCTAAGATGTTGTCAGGAGGGACTTGCTTGAGCCACTCACTAGAAGCACAAGGCAATAAACTGAAATAACACAAATTTCATCTTAGGTTTACCTGAGCTCTGTCAACATCCTGCTCTCGCTCTGCGGCTCCTTGTTTCCTTTCAGTTTTATTATCTGTTTCTCTCAGCTGAAAAATGTCGTTTGCAAAATGTGCTGCACAAACAAGTACCTGGAAACAAGTCTATTCTTGATCAAACAGGTGAAGATGTTCAAGAAGAGCTCGTGCAGTGGGTGGTGGCTGAAGTCTCTCTGATTCCTGTATGTCACGCTTGTGCAAGAGATGCGAGTAATTAGCGGGTAGGTGCGGAAAACAGCTGTGGAAATGGCAGACATGAATGTGGGTTCTATGCCCCCTGCTGCGTACCTGAAGCTCTCCAGCTCTGAAGCCTCATTAGTTGTATGCTTGCTGCTCTTGTTCAAGCTTTTGTTGGGCCGGTGGTGGCCATGCTGGAATCTTGACTGGCTCCCTGCTGCAACCTACAAATACAGGATCTTTGAGTAAGGAATTTTTTCCCATTTCGGGCATTCTTAATACATGCTGCTGCCATTGTTTGACTTGCACGGAGCAGGACCATATCTCAGGGTCTATAGAGGAGAGCTGAAGCAGAGAAAAGATGTGATGCTGTTACACCGCAGGTAGGACATCATCACATCCTTGATGGGATACCACTTGATCACAGGATATGCACAGATACTCACCGACTAATTAACCTGAAGCGCTGATCTTTGAATGATGGGAAACCCGCGAGAACACAGAAAAACATGCAAACTGCAAACACACAGATCTTGGTTCAGATTCAGACCCAAAACCCTGGCAGTGTCAGACACGTACTGCGTCACTCCCAAATGCACTTATCTATTTTTAAATACCACAAATTATATAAGCAAGCTTTACCTGGGGTGTGGAGACAGGAACACTGAGGAGGGATAAGAGGGTTTTCAGACTGCACAATTCCCTGGTGGGTGGAGGGGATAACTAAGTTGTTATAAGTTGTACTATAAATGATAACATAATATATATACACATTAAAACTAAAATGGTTTACCTTTCACCTGCTCCTTTCGACTTTGGTAGTGATTTGTCGGGTCTTTTCACCTTTTTATCTCGGTTGGCCATTTTAAAAAGTCTGGCCTGTGGTTCTCACGAGTCATCCCTGTATACAGTTGCGTATATACATATCCATTGTAATACGACTTATCACAATAAGGTTTAGGCTGCAAGACTCCGTTTTACTCACGAATTCTCATCGCGCTATCTACTATTCATTAGATTCGTTTACCTCGTCCATTAATACAGATGCTGCATAAATGTACGTCTAGAAATACATCCACATACGTGTATCCTGAGCGACCCTCTATATCCCAATATGTGTATACCAGGTCATGTGATATATATTATATAAGAATATTAATTAGAATTATAATTACCAGTGTATTGACAACTTTTCTAAAATAATAAAGACAATTCTAAGTACTAACCGTACACTGATCATATTCTTGGATCCCTATAGATCCAAGACCAAAATTATCTGAAAAACTTGGTGTGACCAAATCACAAAGAATGCAAAAACGTGGGAAACTTATTTTTAGCATTAATCAGTTGCTAAATTTTGGAACGTATTCAATTAACAACCACATTTAATACTATTAAAGGTTATTTGAATGCATGAATTAAAGTTTATCTGTATGTTAAATTGTATGGGCAGAAGATTCAAAATAAATTATTACACCCTTTTTAAAACTCACCCTGAAAATGTGCCACCAGGCAAACGTATTAATCTGCTTTTAAGCACAACATGAAAACAACGACACTTCCCGAATCTACGCAGCAGGAGTTTGTTTTGATGAAACGGAAAGGGAGTTGGCACGCAATCGCCCAATCATAGAAGGCTGTCTTTGGGCGCACATCCAGACCGGCCAATAGGCAGGAACGATGTTAGGGGAGTCCTCATCACCATGGTGATTGTTGCTGTCCTCGGTTTCCATGACTCCCTAACTTTTGGGGAGCTACGTTCGTTAAGGTATTTTTACTGTATTGACGGATGTTTACATGAACGAAGGTAATAGATATTCAGAGAAAATACAGAATGTTGATAGCTTTTTAATGAACTCATTGTCCACTATGGTCAACCACAGAAAGACTCGCTGTAGATGGCAGGAAGACGCGCTGTCCCTTTACGGTCCCACCGTTGACCAGATCTGATTACTGCAATACTATTATTACTACCATTGGATATTACATTACTGGTATAACGACATGCGGTGTTATAAAGACATATTTATAGGATTTGTATCAAGTATAGTTATATTTATGGCTTAATTTTCAAATGATTGTACAGTTTATTGTAATCACATTTTACACCTGTAAAAAACCTCATCGTTATGTAATGTTTCGAGTGTTTATATAGTTTGTTTAATGTGTACGCATGAAAATCACACAGTAAATACGCCTCTTCTTTGGTGTTCTGCGGAAGAGATACGACCGCAGTATCATACAGCTTCCGTCTTAAAAAGGAAATGCTCACCTCATACAAGAACGATACAGAATACATGTGGATAAATAATAGTGCTCGTTCTTTAACCTGGGCAGAGGTGTCAATTTCAGGTCCAGAAAGTAAAAATCCAGTCCAGGATTTTGTTTCAACCAATCAGTTGAGCAGTCACAGTCACAGAGTAGCTCAACTAGTTGGTTGAAACAAAATCCTGGTCTGGATTTTTACTTTCTGGACCTGAAATTGACACCTCTGAACCTGGGTACACCTACACTTACAGCATGCAACTCGAGCCTAACTCGGGTGACCATGTCCTCTTTTTTCCGGACCTGGGCTCCTTTTTTTTGGTACCTAAAAGTGAGAAACGCCCAGGGCTTGGCCCCGTTCCGTGCGCACATGTGCCTTCCTTTCTGCGACCACATTAGCGCCGCGCCGAGCCGAGCCCGGCCCGCGCACGTCCTCGCGCCTCTCCCGGCGGCGCGGGCGTCTCGCGGCGTGGCCCGAGAGCCTATCGCGAGATGTCGAGCCGCGCGTCGCTATTCGCCGAGCCGCGGCCACGCTGCCGGCGCAGCCTGCGCAATCTGCGCAGCCTCCGCGCTACGTCAGCGCAGTGACGTAAGTCGGCCAGAGCCGAGGGAGCCGCCGCGGGTGCGTGAGGATCGTAGCTGGGCTGGTTACTGACGAGGCGACGGACGTCAACAACATGGGTGAGTGATTGTCCGGTCGCCTCAGTAATGTCCCCTCTAAGCGTGGAGCTTCGGTCCGGCCTCGGCGGGGCCGTCGCTGGCTGTAAGGCACCGACGGCCGCTGCGTCTCACAAAAACGGTTTTTTTAAGAAAGTGAGCGCGAACGGGGCATTTCCTGTCAGATTTTCCCCATGATATTATCTGTCTTTTTATCTCGTCTTTTTTTACTTTAATTAAAGAACGCGGACTGTTCCCATCAAACGTAGCATATGCCCCTCAGACACCGACTAGGCGGCTGGGAGCGCTGCTCTGCCCCGAAGTAACCAGCCGAATCCGTCCGGTGGGTAGTGGCCGCCCGGCCGGCCTCGGTGTGTCTCCCCGCCCAGCACTTGTTGGTTCGCCTCCTAGGCGGCTGGCTGTTACGGGGCTTAGGTTCATAGCGCTAACAGGTATTTAAGGCTGCCAACTCCCCAAGCCCGTGTACCGTCTGCGCATCCCGTACCGTCTGCGCATAGCTGCTGCCCAGATACACGCCTTTTTACATCTTCTTTCTCTTAAATGTAATTTCTAACTTCGCTCTGGCGGCAGCCGGCGACCCGCAGGAAGGAGAGTTGCGGTTTCTTCCCCCCCCCGCGCCCCAAAATGACTTTTAGTGCGACTCTCCGGCTAAGCGGCCGCCGGCGAGCCGTAGCCGCTTCGGGGGTCCGCGGTGCGGATGGGTAAGGCGGGCGGCCCCCACACCCCCGATCCGATCCGGCGACAGCCTTACGCGGATCGTGCCCCCCCCATCGTGCTTGCGAACCAGTTACACTGGAACTCTCCCGGACAGCGTTACTTTGCGTCATGGCTCCTTGCACAAGCCTCGCCGTACCGACGTTACAGCTTTTATAGCTTCTATAGCTTTCTGTAGCTCGGTTTCGGTGCGCGCCCTGCTGAAGCTCCCGACCGTGCATCTCCGTGCGATCTCCGTGCGATCTCCGTGTGCCCCCTGCCCGGGAGCATATGCGGACTATGGATTTCGCGCTATACAGTACCTTACTGTAAAAGTGGGGGAGCGAACAGGAGATGAATGGAGGGCACGGTCACGACGGCGGGAGCTGCGGGACGCGGCCGCTTGGCTGGTGCCGTGTCCCGCCCACCCCAGGGAGCCCCCCGGCCTTCGGGCTTACACCGTGCGCTTTTCCTATACCTGCTCCTGTCATATTTATAATGCCTGCAAAAGGCTTATGTTGGGGAGCTTTAGGTCTCCCCGTCTGACAGCTCAGGGTCAAAAAGCCCAAAACGGAACAGTTTGAATTTGAACCAAGAACTAATTAATCAATGCAAGAGTTACTTGTTACTTAGCTAGTTATCTGATTTCGTTACAGGCTGCTAGGTGATGGTTACTTAGCTAGTTATCTGATTTCGTTACAGGCTACTAGGTGATGGTTACTTAGCTAGCTATCTGATTTCGTTACAGGCTGCTAGGTGATGGTTACTTAGCTAGCTATCTGATTTCGTTACAGGCTGCTAGGTGATGGTTACTTGGCTAGTTATCTGATTTCGTTACAGGCTGCTAGGTGATGGTTACTTAGCTAGTTATCTGATTTCGTTACAGGCTGCTAGGTGATGGTTACTTAGCTAGCTATCTGATTTCGTTACAGGCTACTAGGTGATGGTTACTTAGCTAGCTATCTGATTTCGTTACAGGCTGCTAGGTGAT
>JAODKN010000134.1:16850741-16862269 GCA_026774425.1 Petrocephalus zakoni | reverse complement strand
GTTAAGTTCTCCCCAAGCGAGCCTGATGGGCCGAATGGCCTCCTCTCGTTTGTATATTTCTTATGTTCTTATGTTCTTATAACCTAGGACGTGATGAAGCAGTTTTTTTTAAGGGCCTTACAAGCCCGACATTCGGGTGTTGGAATTCAAACGCTGCCCCCACTCTGTGTTGATCGGGTTTGCATGTTCTTCCCACATCGGGGTTTCTAATTTGCTGTTAGTTCTTACAAAAGGTTCAAACGAGTGGAGCGTCATTGTCCTCTATCCCAAGCTGAGATCCACGTGACTCTGACCCCCAGGCACGACGGAGAGCCGGCGCTGCTGGAGTGGCTCTGAGAGACCGGCGGAGGTGGTGCGCTACCTCAGCGAGGAGCGCGGCCTGGCGCTGCAGCTGTGCGGCTGGATCCGCCGCGGGCCCGACATCGACGTGGAACCCTTCCTCGTGTCGCTGGAGCAGCAGGGCGAGTGGGAGCGCGCCGCTGCCGTAGCACTCTTCAATCTGGACATCCGCCGCGCCATCCAGATCCTCCACAAGGGGGCGTCCTTCGATAAAGGTGGCCGGTTCTCGTCTCGTCCTGTCTCCTGAAGTCTGGCTGCCTTCTCCTCGGTACTATAACAGAATACATACGTTCTGGATTGATGCTGTTATCCGAAGAAATGGTTTCATGTTTTAACGGAGCCATTCAAGTTAAGTGCTGTTTAACACGGCGCCCCTATGAGATTTGAATTGGCACCCTCTGGATTATTCGTGTGGGTTCCTAATCACCATTTGCTGCCCATATTTTTGCTCCAATGTGCCATCTTTACCCACTGATCTCCTGGATAGAACAGAGGATTCTGGGATGTCTGCGGAAGCCCTGCTGTGGACCGTAGCAGCGAATGCGGGCTCTGCCGCTTAGATCCCCAGTGCAGGGTACAGAGCGTAGGCTCAACATTAGCATAAGGCGCTTGCCCCTGGCGAGCTGCCTGATGCCGGCCCCCGATCGCTTCCTCTGCACGCTCGAGAGCTGCCGCGGTGCTCCTCGCTCCCATGGTTACCTCCCCCCTGGCGTTGCCTGGTGATGAATGGCATGGGAAGGTGTGTAAACAGTGCTGCCTCCCCGCCTGCCTGCGCTAAATTAGCTGCCGTTATTTCGCTGCACGTTCGGGGTGCTGCCACTGGGGCTGTCCCAGATGTTTTGTATTTACAGCGAGTGTGTTTATTTTTACTTAGATCTGGAGCAGTATTTACCAACCCAATCCTCAGGGACCCCCAGACAGTGTGCATTTTTTTTGCTCCCTCCTAGCTCTCAGTACACCTGAATCAACCAGTCAAGAATGAACCAAACAATCAAGAACATGAAAACCTGGTATAGTTGTATTGGGAACCGGGAGGGAACAAGCCATGGACTGTCTGGTGGTCCCGTACTGCTATGGGAAGTACTGATCTAGAGTTGTAGGTATTAGCGATCCTCCAAAGACAGAAAGATGCCCTGAGCTTATGATTCTAACGTATGACGTGTGATTCTGGCTGAGATATAAATGAGATCTCTCACGGCGACGCCCCCTTCACCTGACAGGGGACCTGAACCTGAATGTGGTCGCCATGGCGCTGTCAGGCTACACGGAGGAGAAGAGCTCCCTCTGGAGGGAGATGTGCAGCTCGCTCCGCCTTCAGCTGAGCAACCCCTACCTCTGTGTGATGTTCGCCTTCCTCACCAGCGAGCCTGGGGCCTACGACGGAGTCCTGGTACGTCACCCCCAGGGGGAGGCAGCCCCTGGTGTGCCCTCCATGTTGGCAGAATGCTGCTGACTGTCAGAGTAGGACTCTTTCCCCATTCAGTATTGTGTAACCAGCTACTTACGTAATAAGATGGAGAGTCAGGCAGCGTAAGCATTGTTACTGCCTTGTTGTTATTTAACCCGTTGCATAAGTGCTTGTCATATTTCATAAGCATCATGTAATGGATCTTTAAAAGGTCGCCATGTTCTGTTTGTGAGATGTGTCCTCCTTTTGGGAACCGGATTGGAAATATCTTTCAACGTCATCTAATGTGGCCTGATGTCTGTCTCATCTAAGAAAGCCCCACCTGAAGTTCCATAGACATGTCAGTGTCTTGGGGCTGGTCAGGCCGTGTGGGGGAGTTACGGCGAGCCGGGACTGGTGCTCTCCCACGTGTCCCAGACGCATTCCCTTCCTTCCCTGTTCTCCGCAGTACGAGAGCCGCGTGGCCGTCCGGGACCGGGTGGCCTTCGCCTGCATGTTTCTCAATGATTCCCAGGTGAGCACAAGTACCGAGCTCTCCTCACTGCCTGGCCCGTCAAGTGTGAGGTGGGGGGAAGCGTGCGGCGTGGTGCGGGCCAGGCTTGTGGAACTGCGAGACGATTTGCTGAATAAGAAGATTTACTCTAGTGTTATTCACTCTGTTTTTCACTACGTTGGCTCTAGAGACTGCCATACAGCTCCAAGTTAATGGCTAATATCAGTGTGCTTTTCATATAGCCCAGTGTTTCCCAACCCAGTCCTCGGGGAACACCGGACTGTCCACGTTTTTGCTCCCAGCCATTCAGGAACACCGAATACCTGGTACTTGTGTGCTGGGAGCTGAGAGGAAGCAAAAACGTGGACTGTCCTGTGTTCCCCATGGACTGGGTTGGGAAACATTGATATTGCATATGAGTGAATGTAGCTGAATGTTTTCTGTAGTGACCTTTTGTGTTTCATACAATTTATTAGGATCCTTTTATCGGTGGATATGCTACATTGCTAACCCTAACCCTAACCCTATCTTGAATGTTAGTTGAGGATGTAAAGGCTAGATGAAGGCATTAGAGGATGGATTGTAATTTGCACACTTTTGCATTATGAGCAGGTGATTGAGGCTGTAGTTCCTGGTTTCTTACAGATGTCTAATACTCTTGATTGGCTCCTCAGTTGCCACGCTACATTGATAAGCTGACCAATGAAATGAAGGAGGCAGGGAACCTGGAGGGGATCCTGCTGACGGGACTCACAAAGGACGGAGTGGACCTGATGGAGAGCTACGTGGACCGAACGGGAGACGTTCAGACTGCCAGCTTCTGCATGCTGAAGGTGACGAGCTTTATCAGCTTTAAGAAGCATTGGTGCTGTCTTCTGATTGGCTAACCATTTTATTACTGTTTTGGTGAGCAGTCGGACTAGATTTTCTCATTTAAAAGCGGACGAGGACGGTCTGATGCTGCTCTTCCCTGACAGGGGTCTCCAGGGGAGGTGCTGAAGGACCCCCGTGTCCAGTGCTGGATCGAGAACTACCGCAACCTGCTGGACGCCTGGAGCTTCTGGCACAAGAGGGCAGAATTCGACATCCACCGCAGCAAGCTGGACCCCAGCTCCAAGCCTCTGGCCCAGGTGCCGTGCTGCTCGTTAGTGACGTTGGTCCTTCGGAATGTGCCGAAATTGCTGAGTACTCCAGTGACACATTTACATGTCCCACAGTGTGCCTGTTGACGTGTCTCTGGAACTGGATGTTTTCTTTTTTGGATGTATTCCGGATACGTTTGAATTAAATCTGATAATTGTAAACATTTCTGTAGTAAAAGGATCATTCATTTTTGCCGATGATAATATAACTGTATACAGTAGTAACTGGTGGTTTTACATCATGACTTGAATGAGGGTTGAATCAAGTCTGTGACTGTCCCCCCCCCCCCCATACCTAGGTCTTTGTCAGCTGTAACTTCTGTGGGAAGTCCATCTCCTACAGCTGCTCCTCCATGCCTCACCAAGGCCGCGGCTTCAGCCAGTACGGGGTCAGCGGCTCCCCCACCAAGTCCAAAGTCACCAGCTGTCCCGGCTGTCGCAAACCGCTGCCCCGCTGCGCCCTCTGCCTCATGAACATGGGCACTCCGGTGTCCAGCTGCCCAGGTGACGGTGGGATAGGGGGGTGGGCGGCCGACTTTTGGCTCGCTGGCGGCTCTGCGTGTCCCGAACTGCAGTCCGGACGATAGCAGGGCAAAGCGAGAACGGCGATGCTGAGTCTAAGGACAGAGTGGACTCTGTTGTAATTTAAAAAAAATGATTGTTTATTAGGTACTGGGAAGTCGGACGAGAAGGTGGACCTCAGCAAGGATAAGAAGCTGGCCCAGTTTAATAACTGGTTCACATGGTGCCACAACTGTCGCCACGGGGGACACGCAGGGCACATGCTCAGCTGGTTCAGGTGAGCAGTGGCTCTTTGTCCTGTACGGCACCTCTGAGAAGGAGCTAAACTTCTTTACAGATGCATGACTGTGCAAAGTCTTAGGCAGTTAGAGAAAATGATATTTATATGATCTCCATTTGCAGCGGCCGTCCGGTATACCAACGTATTTTTAAATTTGACCGCTAGAATATGATCAGTACCTCAATAACTTAAATTCAAGTAATGGACATGGAATGGCTGAGGTGGCCCTGACCAGAGGTTTGGGAATGAAAACGGTGGTCATCTAGCCATGCAACGGATGTCAGTAACTTTTTGGAGAACAGAAGTAATTCTTGTTAATTTTTTGCTACAAAGCTACCGGCTCTTCTAGCAATAACTGCTTTGTTCATAAATGTCGCCCCCCCCAGAGATCACAGCGAGTGCCCGGTGTCGGCTTGCACCTGTAAGTGCATGCAGCTGGATACGACTGGGAATTTGGTTCCATCAGACAGCAGCTAGGGGGCGCCCTGCCATCTTGCCCCCTGCCCTTGAGGGACTGTCACAGTGCTGATGTTATCTGGAGGCCAGACTGTGAGGCCAAGATGGAGCATGTTTCCATCCCATCATGGACTTCTTAAAAGTCCCTGTGGTCATCTGGAACATTTTTTAAAATCGGAAGGAAGCTCTCAAACCTGTGGTTTGTCTCTCTGAGATGAAGGTGAGTTAGGTGCTCAAGGACAACCCTTACACACTTAAAAAAATGAATTAAAAAAAAAATTCTGAATTGTGGACTGGAACACGATGGACTTGCACACAGAGTACAGCTGACCAAGGATTATTAAACGGGCTGATAGTTAGCGACTAAGCAGCTTGGAGTGACACGCTGCTGGGAGTTTGCAAACGGAAGAGAGGACAGAGGGTGTGAAGTACTGACGCGGTTTCTATGGCTACCTCCGAAATAAATGCCTTTTCATAAGATTTTGCTTTATGTCATCCAGCCTTCTGTGTTGTTGGGAATTAACTCCACTTTCAACAAAGTAGAGGAGTGCTGCATTACTCCTCGGCCTGGGGTTTGTACGTATCGGGGTTTGGCTGTATACCGCCCTCCCGGCAGCCTGCACAGGGCTGTCATGAAGTGCCCCTTCCTGATTCGGCCAGGACCTATGCCATGCCATTTTAGGGTCATTTGACAGATATCACTAGGCCTTTTTTTTGGAAATGTGTGGGTGTTGAAAGATCACTGACCCTCATCGTTCAGTAATGACACAGACTTGGGTAAGCACAATTGAGATTTATCTTAGTGGGTCACTCACATAATCCCATTAATGCAGATCATGAATAAGCAGGTATCGATATTGGCATTATATTTACAAATCTGACAGATGTCATACACGTGTGTGTGTGTGTATGTATATGTATATATATATATATATATATATATGTGTATATATAATATATGTATGTATGTATGTATATGTATATATATATGTGTGTGTGTATATATATAAATATATATATGTATGTATATATAAAATGTGTGTATAGATATAGATAGATATATAGATATAAAGAGAAAGGTACCGACATCTTCTATAAAATTTCATGCCCAAATACTGTTCCACACCTGCCAGGAATGTCCTACACTGATATGTCTGCATTGTCATGGCTGTGCATATGAACAGATACTGGTACCTGATGTTAATCTATAGTGGAGAGACCACGGAGTATAACACTGCTTCTTGTAAAGGAAAATCACCCACTGCTTATGGATGCATCCATTGCAAATGCGTTTTGTTGCAATAAAAGCTTCCACGCCTCCAGACTGGGGATTCCTTAAATCAAAATAAAGTCCTGATTTGTGACACTATTGAAATCAATGCTGTATGTGTGAATAAACTGCAATTGAAAGTGCTTTAATGCTCCTGTAGTTAAACTACGAAGGGTTTCCAAGTGTTAAGCTTGTGTAAAGGTCCATAATTGGTGCAACTAAAACTATTACGGGATTAAGGTCTGAATTATTATATGTTGGGCAGGAAACTTGTCCAGAAGGAAGCATATTTAGCTTTTCTTCTCTGCTTCTGGAGGAGGACGCACAGATGGTCAGATGTAGTGTGTTTCTTTTGGCGGCGGCTGGCATTTCAGAGGTGACAGTGTGGTTGAGCCAGCTCTGCGTCTTCTGGATCGGGCAGAGGAATGTTTCTGAGACGGTCCCACCGCCCAGCCGCGCCGTGTGGTAATAACATCAGCGCCCTTGCTTCTGGGAACGCTGGAGAGAAGGGAGGCTGTTTTTGGGAGTCTCCATGGCACCCGGGGAGGGGTGTGGAGAGCGCGTGGTTAACACTCATGCCATGTGTACAGCATGCCTGTAGCGGGAGGGCTCAGTCCGTCAAGTCTTGCTTCTTCGCATTTAACTTTGCCTTTGTTTTTTAACTGAGATATTCCAACATGCACAAACGTTTTTTTTGCTTTTTAAAAGGTCCTAACATTATTTTCAGTGTTCCATATATCATTATAGAGGTATTGTTGAGTTTATGACTGGGGGTTATGGGTAATGAGGTATAGGGGGTCGCAAGCAGGTTCAGGTAGGGCAATCAACTTGTTCCCTGGAGCAGAAACTCATTCTAGATTTCTGTAGTAAGATATAGATTAATTCATATGTATGAATTCTCAAAGTATCTGTATCAAAGATTCCATGAATCTGAATAGTATGGTGTTTCAGCCTCTCATGTTTCACTATCCCCAAAAATTTTCTGTTAACATATTGTGAGATGAGATGCTTCCATTCTGCCTCTGATTTTTCTTCTACACATCCTTTTTCTTTTAAACTAAGCTGCTTGAAAGTTAAAATAACCACCACTCAAGCAGATGAGTCCTCTTATCCTCATAGTTTTGTGAATTACATTAAATTCAGTTTCTAATGTATTATTAACGTAATATCAAATCTACCTTTCAGTTCATAAGCTCAAAGTGAGAAAGATACTATGTGGAGCAAAGTATTAATGCTGTGGTACAGATTACTGGCGTGGTCAGACCACTGGCTGGTCCTCTGTGGGGGGAGGGACGCACATGCTGGGTGACACACGCAGGTTTGTATTTATCACTTTTGTGGGGGGCGTCCATTCATTTCTATGGGAATAACGCTAATCTTAAGTATGACAACCTTAACCATAAGTAACCAAACATAATACTTTCTGCATTTCTGGTTTGTTGATGGCGCTCACTTATTTTTATAAAATTGAGTTTCCCCTGGTGGGGACCAAAAAAATATCCCTGCAAGATATAACGTTTTTATTGTACTGAGAGGAAATACAAAAACACATCAGAATGTACTTTCATTATATCAAAATACAGCAATCACACAGGTTATCAAAATAAACTACAGCATTTTGCATTTTAAAAATATAAAAGTATGTTTCACAATCTTCCGCTGTTGATCAGAGCATCTCCAAAATGACTGGTCCTGTGGGTGTTCCCAGGATGCAGTGGTCAGTACCTACCAATAGTGGTCCACGGAAGGCCAACCGGTGACCTGGTCATGGGCACCCAAGGCTCACTGATGTGCATGAGGAGTGAAGGCTAGCCTGTCTGATCTGATCCCACAGCAGAGCTGCAGTAGCACAAACTGCTGGCTATGATAGAAAGGTGTCAGAGCACCCAGTGCATCACAGCTGGCTGCATATTGGGCTGCAGTAGCACAAACTGCTGGCTATGATAGAAAGGTGTCAGAGCACCCAGTGCGTCACAGCTGGCTGCATATTGGGCTGCGTAGCAGGGGACCAGCCAGAGTGCCCAGGTTAATCCCTGTAAAGCACCTACAGTGGGCCCAAAGCGCCTGAACCGGACCACGGAGCAGTGGGAGGAGCCGGCCTGGTCTGAAGAGTCACGTTTCCTGTTAAATCATGTGGATGACAGGGTGCGTGTGCCTCATTTCCCCGGGACAGGGGTAGCAGCAGGAGGCACTATGGTAGGAAGGTTATGTCCTGCTTGGAAACCCTGGGTGCTGGAGTTCATGCAGATGTTACTTTTACACATACCACCTACATAAAGATTGTTGCAGACCAAGTACGACGCTGTTCCCCGATAGCTCTGGCTGCTTTCAGCAGGATAATGTGCCCTGCCACCCTGCAAAACTTGTTCAGGATTGGATTGAGGAACATGAAAAAGAGTTCAAGGTGTTGATTTGGCCTCCAAATTCCCCTGATCTCAATCAGATCAAGCATCTGTGAGAAGTGCTGGACAAACAAGTCTGATCCATGGAGGCCCCACCTCACAACTTACAGGACTTAAAGCGTCTGCTGGTAACGTGTTGGTGCCAGATACCACAGGGCACCTTCAGAGGTCTTGTGGAGTCCATGCCTCAAGGGGAACTTACAGGAGGGGAACTTACACAATATTAGGCATGTGCTTTTAATGTTATGGCTGATCGGTGTGTATTCCAGTTTGTCACTTTTACAATGTGGGGGAAATTATTTCAGTAACTTTAAAATACACAATTCTGTGTTCAGTATTTTTGTACTTAGAATACATATTTTACATTTTACAAGAAATGCTGCCCTTCTCTGTGCACACACACAGCACGAGAGAGTCGATCCGGACCTTTCCCCGGAATTGTAATCACACGTATAACATTTTTATTGCCCACAGCTACTTCAAGTTGCTCTTCAGATCATTTCTGAATCACAGCCTGCAAGAAACTGAAAGCAAAACTTTATGATTAGCGCCGCGGTCGACACAAAAGCCAACAGGCAGCCAGGTAGCGGCTGTCTGATCTCTGTCCGCACCTACAGCCTTGCAGTTATATGTCAAAGTGCATTGATGGAATTAGGAACACACTCTGCATTTTAAAGGTTGTGCATTTCAAAGTAACTCATTTAAAATAACAGGTTTGAGGATCCTGCATTGGTTTCTGATACATATTTTTATCAACAACGCTGTCTAGCACTCTCGTCCTCCATATAGCTACATGTAAGATGCGTC
Source organism: Petrocephalus zakoni (assembly GCA_026774425.1). NCBI lineage: Eukaryota > Metazoa > Chordata > Actinopteri > Osteoglossiformes > Mormyridae > Petrocephalus > Petrocephalus zakoni. Next base: position 16,853,150 of record JAODKN010000134.1, on the reverse strand, counting down.
TGAGATCAAACTGCATATCAAGCAACACGTAAATCGTAACACGTAAAACATTCCAGATCCACGTTTGAAAATAGTGTCAATAAACCGTGTCAGTGATATAAACTTTATTGTTATTGTTATTACTATTATTAGAGGCATAATATCAAAAGACAATGCAATCCAGGATTTCTGCATTTGTCACCATCGCAGAACAGACCTCTTCCACCCAGATTTAAAAATCGGTCCACATTCGTCAGACCACAGTCAGAACTCAATCAAAGGCTCTGCTGATCTTCATTAGTTATAACATCAGCTAGAAACAAAGACCTGCAGACGCATTAGGCCCCCAGCGGGGGGGGCAGATTCACAGCCTGGGCTGCTTTGCGCGCGTCTCCAGGCCGAGTGAGACCGTTACGGGGCTCCTGAATGCACCAGCTGCTCGGCCCTCAAACAGACCCTCCAAGTTGTTCTTTCTAATAAAAAAGGACGAAGAAAGAGAGCAGGAGAACAAAACAGATATGGGAGCACATTTGATTCAGTCGGGGCGAGTGGGAGGGGGCTGTGCCGGGTCACAGTGCGCGGTGCGCGGTGCGCGGGTGCGACCGCGACGTGCCGACTCATAATTCAGGCCCTGAGAGCAGCAGGGAGAAGTGAAATTTTACCAAAATGACCATATTTTCCCTATCCATGGCCTACCTGTTCAGTTTCGAAGCTGCATATGCTGACAGAATACATATATTACTGCCTTCTTGAATATAAAAGTGAGGGAAATTATCAAAGTCTTGTACCAAATGGAATGGTTAAGTTTAGTTTAGTACTGCCTATGTACAGTTGAACTGTGTAAAATCTTTAATCTTTTGTTAAATTGTAAATACATAAACACATGCCTTATTCAGAAAAAGTGTATGAATTAATAATTGCATTATTAACATGCAAATGAATGTGTTTTTTACTTTTATTTTCTATGTCCTTTATGTCAGAGATAGATTTCAGTTTCTGCCATTTTTTAGCTTTTGTTCTTGATGGGTTGCGAACTGCAATAGGAAGTGGACAATGAGATTAGCGGGCAGCGTATCTGCATACGGCCCGGCTGTAATTATTTATCTTCAGAATAATCACATTATGAATGCACATATGGTGCAGTGAGACGCTCTAGGAAAGCCGGGGACGCGCTTTTTTCTTTTTTTTTTTGCCCGGCCTGGATGCCTGGATGCCACATTCACAGTTCCCGGTGAACGTCCTTGCAGACTAATCCATGTTATCAGTGAACCGGCTGGTAATTGTGGATAATCCAGGTTATTATCCGATTGGCATAAGAAAAGGAAAAGAAAAATGAGGACTTTAATTAAGACTTCATTATGATCTGGCTAGTCCCTGTATAAACAGGGATGCCACTCGTTTCTGTGTATATGGCTTACACTGGAAATTCTGAGACAAAGGGTTTCTAATATTCCATTAGGCATAATGCCCTTTTTCTACTGATAATAATACAGTGTACTACTGATTTTGTTATGAGCAGGATGCTTCATTGAATTTCTTCTTGAGAAATAGTCTGATTATTGATATTTTGAAATGGGGGCATATCATGAAAGTCAAACATGCTAAACATGATTATTCATGACAATTACACATTTTAATAGTATTTTTTTTACATTGTCAATGTCATTTAAAATGCTCCTTCTGGCTACGAAACTGTCCTGAAGGTCTGCCACTGTTCACTTTCAGAAGGTGTTTTATGGGAACAGTTGCCTAAGCACTGTATTCAGCAATTTGTTGATTTATAGGGCCAACCCTTTTACCTTTGTTCATTGAAACTGAAACACAGAAGTAGAACACAGGTAGTGAGCTGATCTGGGAGAAAAGCCATTCGCACTATGTGTCACACCAGGTGTATCTGTGCACTTTCTACCTTTTACTCATGTAGATACCTAAGTCCAGCCTCTTTTAAAAATTATAATGTGAAATATCTATCCATCCACCCTAACTAGACATATGTTTGAGGATTTTTAAACAGTTGTATTTGATCTTTAGTTGTGGATCTCCTACTTTGTTGATGCTAACCTTGATTGTATTCTTTATATTTTTGAAAATGAACAAACAAATAAATCCATAAAAAAATAATGTGGTCAGGTTCTCCTTTCTTTTAGTCTGGTTGCATACTTACATTTTCCATTCTCCCACAAACAGGAACTGATCAAATATGAATTGTACCAAATACAGAATATAACCTACATTTATGTCTGAGAAATCTAAAACTGCAACAGCACATTTTTGGTTGCCAGCATTATCTTCAGTACAAATCTTCTCCATCCAACCATCGATTTTCTTCCTGCTTATGTGTATGTGTGTGTGTGTGTGTGTGTGTGTGGGGGGGGGGGGGGGGTCACATACGGGCTGGGATATTTAAACAAAAAAAAAAAGAAATGGGAT
>JAODKN010000134.1:16824253-16850731 GCA_026774425.1 Petrocephalus zakoni | reverse complement strand
CCCCCCCCCCGCCCCCCCCCCCTCTTCCCTTGGCTGGGGGTGTCTGGGGTCGGGGGCGGCGGGCCCCCCCCGCCGGCCCCCCCCCCCCCCCCCACATACTGGCTGGGATATTTCCTCAAAAATAAATAGACATGGGATTGCTGTACAAAAAAATACAATTGCTTATTCATTTTTCATTTTGAATGAGACACTGTTATTTGGTTTGATGCCCCATATTGTGTGGAAATCCTAATTATATCATAATCCAGTAATTTGCAGGAGGCCTTGTCTTCTTAACAGCAATATTCAGAATATTCTAGCCAGTAACAAAGTCCGTACATTAGTGTAAGGGGACAGGCAAAGCTAAATGTTTGACACAGTAATTGCACCGTAATCGAGTACTGTAATTTTGTGTAAAATCACACCACTTAACCCCAGAGCATCTGTTTAAATCCCAGTGAGAATAAGTATTATGTTTCTAACTGTAAGAATATTCTGATCTTCTAATAATCTAAGGACAATATAGATCAAAAAAATTCACATCATGTCAGTGAGGGTAGATTAAAACCTGCATGTCTACATTTGACAACTGCATTAGTCTGAAACAGGGCTTGTGTATATATTTCGCAGTTAACACTTCTGTTTGGGCAGATATTTTCCTGGTTAAGCTTGTGTTAGTGGTCAATGTTTGTTTAACAGTACATTTACACCAGGTAGCACCAAACATACACATTATATTATAGAAAAATGGTACATACTACAAGTAGGGCATATAGCATATAGGCCTCACTCCTCCATGTTTATGGGTTTGAATCTCACTTCTGCTTTGTCTGTGTGGAGTGTGCATGTCCTTCTCACGTGTGAAGTGCTTTCATCTTCAGGTCAAATGAATCATTAGTATTTTAACTGGTAGAGATATTTGTCAGAATTTAATATAACTTATTTTATTTAGCAAAATTCACCATTTAGGAAAGTCACCCCTTCATGTTACTTAATCGCGATATTTCCTTAAAGCAGGCTCTATTTATCGCACATCCAAAGGTGCTTTTCAAGAATGGCCACCTGAACTGAAAAATTAGCATCTATCAAGTCTAGGAGTGAGAATATGGGGACATACTTAAATACAGAATGACACCCCTGCAGGCGCATAGTATCTTGCATTGACTGTGGGAGCACTGACAGAATGTTATTGTTTATTTCCCTGCCTTTCAATGGCTATACTTGGAAAGCTTATCCAGTTACAAATCCAAGGTCGTCCTGGAGCAATACAGCCTAAGGTTCCTCGGGGGCAAACTACTACTTCTTTCCACTGATTCCGGCCATGGTGCCTGTTCTGCCAGACTTCAGTTCTGGAGTCTCTGGACAGTGTAAATATTTAAAGACTGCTCTGTTACCATGTGGCTGGAGTTCTGCCAATTAGTTATGACAATAAAACTGCGGTCATTACCTGACAAGTGCTGGGGATAGAATTTCCATAGCTAGCTGTGTAACATAGAGCAATATTTTGCTAATACCTTTTTAGTATTTAGGGTGTGATACTTAAGTAATTAAACCTTCATGTCTTATGCTTAAGGAAGCAGACACTTGTGCCTGTAGTCACTTTGGAAGAATAGAGTCTTATAGACAGACTTAATGAAAAGCCAGACTAAGTGCCAAGACAACAAGGTGCACATTAAAGAGTGTTTTATTACAAAATTAATCGTGAGTCATTTAAAAATCTGTAATACTGAGCCTTAGCTCAGTGAAGGTGGAACTTGTTCCACCTTTAATGCAGTGCTGATGAAATGTGTCACTATCCATTGCAGACAATGCCACTAGCTCTAGCCTGAAGTCCAAATCCAAGATGGAGCTCTAATGTAGTAAACCAGAGCAACGAGGTAAATCAGAAATATCTCAGCAAGATATTCACCCATAAATAATAAAATGCACTGTATAAAAGCCTGTCTGCTACACTTCAAATTATTCATACAGTAGAAGGCACATTTTTGTCCTCCATATTTGTGTGGGAGAAATTATACTTGACATGAAGGACTTTTACGATTAGGTGGCTTTGATGTTGGGGGGGACAGGCTTTTAACATCTACAAACTAGAAATTCTTCCTTAGCAACAATAAAACTACATTAAAAGTACCTATCTTGAGACTGAAATATAAAATCGGTGCTGGCCTAGTCATTGCCCCTCTGGGAGACTGGTCCTTTAAATCTCTTCTTTTGTTAAGAATAAATATTTACACGGTATCATCTAGAGACATACCCAACTCTGGAATCATGTCTAGCAAGTGCGTGTTATGTGCTGCACAGCTCATAGCAGGAGGGGTGGAGAACCCGGGGCCCGAGGGCCACAGCCTTGTAGCTCTTAGAGAATATATTTTAATCAGCTCTTGACTGACACTTGAAAGACCAGGTAAGGTGACTCCCTGTACAAATAATTACTTCAACGAAGCAATTAAGCACTGACATTGATCAAAAACCAGCACATCCTGTAACACTTCAGGACATCAGACCCACTGTGAGAAACATGGGGTCTCCTTTGAAAAGATCTGCACAACCAAGTTCTCCACATTTGATTGTGGTCTTTAAATAATTGCAAATAACCCATATGTAATACACACACTGAACATTTAGTGTCCCACCACCTAACCTGAACAGGAACATTATTGTTGCATTATATAATCCGCTTCATGTTACTTTCACTGTGTGTGGCGGTATACTTATTTTTATGAAAGGGGGTTTGTCTGTAATTTCCCAGATACGTACATATTTTCCACAATTAGTGTAAAATAAATGTATGAAATTCAGGTTCCATAAAGTTATCCTAAGTGTTTCCTGTTAAAGTAATCGATTTAAGGCGCTCCGTCATGTTCGACTTCCCATTTGATATACAGATATCTCGAGACAATGTCGATAATTATATAAAAGTTTAGCTACGTTATACATATCCACGTGCGCAGCATAATATTTTGTGCATGGTAATGTTTAGCCGGAGGGTAGAAATCGTTTTCCTCGGGACAATTACCGTCTAGTCAGTACAACTGCCGTCTGCTCACGCACAATGCATTTAGTTCACAGTTTACAGTGCGTCCTGTCAATTAAATTCCCAAGCCAATAGGCCTTTGAGAAAAGCACACGCCCCACCTTGGCAAAACCTCAATGGAGTTATTGGTCAGTGGAATACTTTTGTCCAATGGCCGCCGGCAGCCCGCCCGTCAGCTCCCAATCAGATGGCCGCAGCTTGGGATCGTAGCCCGCCCCTGCGCGTCATCGCGTGGTTGTACTGCCGCAGCTGTCATTCGGGGAGAGCTCTGCGGAGGAGGCGGACGCTCCTGAGAAAGCGCCGGGATAGTGGCCCTTTTAAAGCGCTCACGTTATTATCTTAGCGGAATTACGTTTTAAGAAGCCGCGAGACATGCGGCGGTTTCGTTAGCGCGCGGGGCGCACGAGCGACGCCGTTAGTGCCTGGTTAGTGCCCGGTTAGCGAGCCTGACTAGCCGCGGGACTCGCGGAAGTTTGATGCGGGTGGCGCGCCGGCGGTAGCTCGTCGGCGCAGAAACGGGAAGCTGCCCTCCGCTCGCCCTCCGGAGCCGGCGCCGCCGCCAAGCATGTCCGCCTCGGCGGCGAACTCCCCCCACCAGCCGCCGCAGCAGCCGCGAGTGCGGCGCAGCAACGCCGCGTCCCCCAGCTCCGCCCGGCCGCAGCCCATCCGCGCCACGGTGCCCTACCAGCTCCTGCGGGCGAGCCAGCCCAGCCCGCCGTGTCCCGCCGCCCCGCACCCGGCGGCCGGCCGCGGCTCCAGTCCCCCCAGCCCGACGCAGCTGCCGCCCAGCCCGGCGGAGCCGAGACTGGTAGCCCGGCAGAGGCTGTCGCCGGACAGCAGGGACTCGCCGGAGCGGAGCCCCAGCTCGCCCGTCTGCAGAGGTACGGTGCCGCGGAGCCCCGGGGCCTCGGCCGGCCGGAGGCATGCCCCGCTTCCCGCCGTCTCTAATACCGCTGCAGTGTTTTGGCCCGTTTCAGGTGGATCCCGGCGGTACCGGGGACCGGCTCGCAGTCCGCCGAACCAAAAGCGGCCGATGAATGTGAAAGTTAGGGAGCCGTGCCCCCCTACGGGTACCGCTAATGCACCCTATCCAGGAAGTAGCAGGGAGACAGTGAGCCCCCAGTGAGCCCCCGGGAGGCTGCGCACCCAGCTGACGGCCTAGTTGCGGCACCTGAGATACTTCAGCTCGTTTGCAAAACACTGTGCCGCGGATCTTTACAAAGAAGTGTCGCCAGCGTCAGTCACTATGCTTCTGAGGCTGAAAATGGGGATTTGCATGTTAACAGAAGTAGCAGTGAGGTGAGAGGTTTGACATTTGAGCTATGCGAGTGCAGGACAGGAGATCCTGTGGAAAAGTACCTGTGAGCATTATTGAGACATGGCTAAATGCTCGGCCTCTATTAATCCAGGCTATATTCAGATGTTCACTGTTATAGACCATGTGGAAAGTCTTATATCCTACAACCTCTTTTGTCCTAGGAGGTCTAGAAGAGCTTAGCACAGATCTCCCAGGGTGTTTATCAACCACAATCTGGCGGAAGCCTAGGGTGCCTCATTACACAATGTTTAAGTGGTATATGGACCGCAGAAAGGTGGTGAACTTCCACCATTGTGACACTGAGACCACAAAAGTGCGATGCACTTGGCCAGCAACCTTAAATTGTGTACGACTGCCTTCTGGAAGGTTTTGAGAGTTTTTTTTTTTTTTTTTTGACTCCTTTGAATGACCTTCGGTACATCGATTCAAGCACCGGCCATGATTCTTGTTGGAGATTGCTCTCGTCCTCCTTGTCAAGAGCATCTCCTGCGGTTGGCGGAACATAATGGCAACCACCCATACCTTTTCTCAAAATGGCAACCCCCATCCTTGTGGTGCATTGCGGTTTCCGTGGGGTGTCATGCCCAAGTATCCCTTACAAAGGCATGCCTTGCATTCCTGTGCCCCTAAAAACTATAACCTCCAACCCTGTGCGGTCTGACACAAGAGGTGACAGAAAACTTCATCAACAACATTGACTTAAGACACATTCAGATATAAGCCCAAAGACATGTAGGAGTTGGGTCAGAGTCGTCGATTGGCACTTGATTGGCACTGAAAGAATCCTGGGGCGAATGAGAACACAGTTGAAGTCAAGGGACAGAGGTGACATTCCAGCGTGTGACCTTTAGGCTCTGGAATGATGACATCACTACGTCCGTCATTCAATATTAGCGAAACCCCTCAATAACTGAACAATCCAGAGGCAAAATCTGGTACGTTACTCTCAAGCTAGTGATTAAGGTATGAATACCTGCATGAAAACAAGAAAGGTGTCACAGATGGGGTGTCTGATTCACTGCTAGTGGCAATAAAAAGAACAGATAATTTTAAAATTTAGGAATTTTACCAAAAATGAAATAAAAAAATACTTCTGCTTAAGAAGCCAGTAAGCCTCATAAAGTAGTTTAGACTCCTGCTTTATGTAATGTGCATTTATTTACTCATTGGTCTGTAAAAATTGACCTTAATCCCTATTCTGACCTGTAATTGTACCCCCTGGAGTCTCCTTGGGTTCAGAGGGGGATTATGACAGAGATTAGAACAACTAATTATAACATAACCCTCAGAGAATGCGGCCAGTGCTGTCTCTTCATTTGGCCAATCCAATTGGAGCTTAATATCTAGTGTGTACTCGCAGATCTATTTAATTAAGCTTGGCAAAAATAAAAAACGACAGAACAGTGGTGTGGCTTGTGAGTTTGTCCTTACGCACTTTTGTTGTGCAGTATTGTTTCCAGCACAACTACTACGACTTTTTGTCAGGTTGTTGCATGTCTCTTGGTTGATAGGGGATTGTGTTGTCAGTATATCATGTACCTTTGTCAAATGTATGGCTTTTATGTGAAGCATTTACTACCCTGACATTTTTATGTCTTCATCTTCCGTCTATATATTATTAAAATATTTACTTGGTAATTCATGGTATTTAACAAGATTGAGGTACGGAAATATCTCGCGATGGCAAGGATTTTATTTAAAATACAGTTGGAGTATATTGTTGCCCAGAGATGAGTAATTATTGGAGAATAACCAGGAAAATACACAGGGGGATTATATTACTGTCACTCCTTTGTCATAAATCACAATATAAATTTAGCACATGTCTTGGCAAAGTCTTTTTTTAACCCATTGAAACTAAATATGTAGGCTTAAAAATGTCTGATGGGCATTTTGGGCAGAAATGGTGCATTTGGTTATTTTAAAACTGTACGGTTGTAGTTAGGTTTGGCCGTAACTGATACAAGCCATTCAAATTCACTACAGTGTTGTGTCCTCACTTGTCCCTTTGAGTGTGTTTTGATGCTTCTTAAATGTGCAAAAAACAACTAAAAAAAATTGCGAATACATGAGGAATGTGTCAGTGGTTACGCCTGAGCTGAAAATCTGCAATGTTCAGATGGCTTTCAGTGAGCTCTCAGCACCTGTCTTTTGCCCAGTGTGGAGAGTGCGTCTGGCCATTGCTGTAGTGGCGGTGATGTTAATGCTAATGCTAACAGAACAGCAGGAGTAACCACATGGTAATGAGAGCCGTAATGGTGAGAAACATAGACGCGGTCAAATATTTGTGTTTGTTTTTATCTTCACATTTGCTTAGTCGAACACACAATGCAGGGTGTTTTTCCAGGCCTCTATTGTCTGTGTTACAGTATTTCTTACAAGCTTTGTATTTTCTCTGAAACAACTTGTTCAATCTTGTTCTGTAGCCCATAAGAGAACATGGTGATAAATGCTCAAATCTTGTTTTCATGCCTGCTTCGCATTTATGTTAACATGAAATGGTAAAAACATGAAAGAAATGTTTTTTTTTTAATAGATTCTATGATTACCATATGTTTCCTGATGAGAGCGATCTTTTCTACGGTTCTTAACCAGCCTTCTCTTACTTCCTCATTAGATTATAATTAGTCTGAGAATTCCCTGTACCACTATTGAGGGGATTTTTTTAATCGATAATCTTTGCCAGCGACTTTAGCTGTAAACGAGACACATATGTTTTATTTTTTAAATTTTTTTAGAGGAAATATACATAGGCTAAGTTCCCTATACGTGGCCCTGTACAAATGGAACAGATTGTTCATTCAGCATGTGCGCTGAAGCTGTTATAGGCGAGTAATCCAGCTTCACCTGGGGTACAAAGTTGGGGGTATCTTTCAGTGGTTTTGTTCCCCCTGCCATACAGCTGAACATCAGAAGCTGTTGGTTATTTGCATTTGAAACAATCCTCTTGAACACAAAGCAGTCTGGTTCAGCGCTCATGGTGATCTGCAAATGAATGCGGTGCTCTGAGATTAATTCAGAGGTGTACACTGTACAGCCGGCCTATGAATACCGCCCTTCCAAGCTGGGACGGCGTGTTTGGCCTATTCTTCCTGGGACCAATGAAAACAGGATCTCACAAAGCGCACGCGGTCGTAAATCGTGTTGAAATCTGCCCTGCTCTTTGTTACATTAATGCAGTTTATTGTATGTTTATCACTATAGTTAATATTGAAAGTAGGAACGTAGAAGTCACTGTGTTATATATTCCGTGCAGCTGTAATCATGTGCATCATTTCATATGATTTTGGTCTTTGTGACCAATGTAACAATGTTTCTGAGCATATAAGATTCATTAACCTTATTTTAATTTCTGAAATTCATTTAGGAGGTTTTTTTTGTGTAATGGTTCGTATGGTGTGTGTGTGGTATAACTGTGGGCAAAGACCTGTAGAGCTAGTTTTGCTCTTTGTACATATAAATTAAAAGCATGAAAGTGGTTGATGGCAGCCTGCGATATTCAAACTCTTGAATGTGTTGTAACTCACACAGACAAGGGTCACAGTGTCCCTCCGGATTGGACAAAATTTCTGCATAATTTACTGAATATTTGTATTCTAAATTAGAAAATTTGGTATGAATGTGTGATCTTTATATAACTGTAGTGCAAAACAAATGGTCATGTTCTGATGAGAAGTGCAATAAATCTAGAAAGCCCCCCCCGCTCCAGTTCAATGAAAGCTTGAATGTAATTATCAGCTGTCGTTTTTGTAAAGGGACCAGCTACCTGCAGGGCTGGGAAACTCCTCCCCACTAGCAGGAGCTTGGAGCTGCGTCCTGCTTTTAAAGAAGCAGAATTTGGAGCCTTTGTGTGTGTGTGTGTGTGTGTGTGTGTGTGTGTGTGTGTGTGGCTGTGGCTGTGCTACCCTAACTTATCGCGTCACTCCGTGTCAGCAGATCCACTTCCTGTGGACTTCGAGAAGAAGGCCTACTTCAAATCTCGCCAAATCAGGGGGAAAAAAACATGGGAAAAGGAAAAAATGGGAAAAAAGGAAAAAAAAAAAAAGCAAAGGATGCGGGTCCCGGTGGCACACGCGGCGCTGGGATCGCCAGGCGCCCACTGTGGCTCTGTCATTGAGCTCTTCTGGAGGCTGGCTTTGGCATTGGTGTCCATGGCACCTACCAACTGACTCCCTCCATCTGCCTGCCTGGGGACTAATAAAGGGCAGGGGGAGCGGTCCCCGCGGCTGCGCTGCCCTCGCGGCCTGTCGGCAAGCTGTGCCGTCTGGCTGATCCGTTTAACCCCAGCGACAGCACGTGAGGAGCCCCGCTTATAAACCGGGCTCTGTTGCAGAGAGAGCGCCTAGCCATATTGCGAGGAAGACGTCCGGAGAGGCTTTGCCAAAGGTCCTTCCAGTCGAAGGCCTTTCTGTGAACTGAGTTTTACCTCTCTCTCCTGCAGTGTTAGTTTTGTCAAAAGTAGTGTGTGCCTTTCCCCTAGTATTTGAAGGAAATGATCATGCATCTCTCAAAATGTATTTATTTATTTTTTTATTTAGTGCTGGAGTAACTTCAGGTTGCTGTTAGATTAGCTTTAACGGGTTACCAAGTAATGTTACCAGTCACAGCAGAAGCACCTGACTCAGATTTTTATCAGTTGTTGAAAAAATCCTATATTGGCACTTTGATGCATGATTGGTTACAAAATCTTACACAAAGTATTTTTTTTCTTTGTTTAAAAAAATCTGGAGCAGGACTCGCAGCATCAGTTAATGAAACACATAATTAAATTTGACCTGTATATTGTGGAAGGTATTTAAGAGGTGACACTACCATGCAAGTGATTTTTTTTCCAAGGCAGAAACATGTGCTTCATGAGTACTCCTGTGTCACCCAAGCTCAGCCGCCCTAGACTCCTGCCTCGCTTGGTCATCGTTACTTGGGCAGCCATTGCAGTGTGGACTGTTGCAATGCCGTGATAACTTGTTCTCGCTGTTGGGAAATGTTCTGCAGGATCTCCTGCTACTATCTCTCCATTTTCTGGTCATCGTGGTCTTCAAAGGTTTGAGGCACCAGTCCTAAGCACTGCCCCACTGTGCTGCCTTTGGGTCTGTAGTCGTCTGTTAGAAATGCTACCATTTCAGGTGATGAATGCAGAGACACTTGTGGGTTTCACAGCCGAAACTGCCAGAGATATGACCGCGGTTCGGCTGGTCACTGGATGATAGGATTTAAAAAGTGGCTTCCCAGAGCATGCTTCTCCCCCAGTGGAGGTGAAGCTCTTCATTTTGTTTTTCTATGTTTCTTGCTCAATCAACCTGGCCTTCTAATTGCATGAATGAACCAGAGCTGCAGCACAAGCCTATGCATGTGGCATGGGGCTGCCTGCTCATATGACTGCCAGTTACTAGGAGGTGCAGACTTCTTTGGGCATTCGCCTGGTCTCTGTTCATGGAGAACAGATTGAGGGATGATTCACCGGGATATATCGTCATTAGACCCAGGAGAGTGACGTTGCCAGATGATGCAGGCGATTTGTGTGTGGAGACCTTGCTCATCCTTTAAAGTTCCCACATGTAACTGAGACTGAAAATGCAGCAGATCCAGCACAGTGCTCAGATTTAAAGATGTCTCTCCTTTCCGAAGGTGGCTAATTCTTCATAACATGTTGGTAGTTTTCGCAGCCTTTGTCACTGAAAAGGCCACTCGGCGTGCTCCGGTAATTACGTGCTGTTCAAAGCTGCCGCTGTCTTCCGCTTCCGTTGTCCTGCCTAGTAACACTGGACCAGGGCTACGGCTCGATAAATCAGACTGCTGAGGCTCAGGGTTACGGATCTGGGTGTCCTGTATACCACATGTGCACGCTTCCTCTGCAGCCTTGTGTTTTGTGGTGGTGTTTGCTTTTTTTTTTTAACAACACTCCCCCCCCGCCCCCAACAAGCATGCCATGTTGAGGGTGCCCATTTTTCTGATGCACGCTTTGACACACCATGTTTTGCAGTATAAGGACCCCCCAGAAAATGTAGAAATGGACACTTAACCTCAGTGTGTTACCAGTAACACCAAATTCTCCAAAGCTTAAGAATAAAACAAAGCTGATAGCTTTGTGTAGGCTGCTATTTTGTTTGTACAAAATCAAATATCATGCACACCCTTGCATGATATTTGGTCTGTATGCTGCCCACAAGTGACAATTTATTGTGTGACAAAATTAATAGTTATATTTTTGTTATAAATACTTTGGATGATTGGGAACATTGGGACAAAACCCTTATCATGTAGACTCAAACTCAAAACCAAATGTTGTGTAACTAGTCAGTGAAAAGCTTGGTTAACCTCGCCTAAGGTAATAAACCATAACTGTGTAACAAACACATTGCTGGCTTCATAAAGTCATCCTGTTCTCACAAGGTACGCTTCTGTCCAGGGTCGTCTCTTTCAGGTTTGCAGTAATCAGGCTCACATCCCTTCCTCAGAAACAAGTTAAATGGATCATGAAAGTTATAAGATGACTGCTAAACTGGCCGGTATCTTTCAGTTTGTCTTCATTGTCTGCTTAGTTTGTGAGAACGCAGCTAGTGTGGACCTCGTCCCGCTCTGTTTCATGTTTCTGTGTTCGGAATGTTGCAGCTTCAGACCCTGTCACTGGCTGAGTAATCATATCGCTGTTGGGCCCTAGAGCCCGTAACCCTGAAAACTGCCCCAGGGATGTGGGATAAATGCTGTGCTCTGCTCCCAAGTTTTGCTCTCATCTGTATGTGCATGTCTATGTGTCTCACTGGAAAGTAAGACGAGATATTGCTAAGTAAGTGGAGGCGGAGCCTCTTGTGCTGGTGCAGAAGGGATTGCACCTGTCTTACTGAATGAATGTTTTTATCCATAAAATGAGGATCTGCCAATCAAACATAACTGTTTTACCAGCTCTGTGTATGAAAGGCACATGTTCTCCATACACAAGTCCTCAAGCTCCTGATCTCTAACAGAAACGTTTTCTAAGCAGTTTGATATCTGTATAATATGTAGTAAGTATGTAAGTATGTAAGTAAGTAGGCTGGTCCCTCCTGTGTCATGGTTCCTGGTGGTTATTTTAATTGGTTTTAATTTTAAATATCTGACTTCGGTTTAGTACCTTGTTTACTTGTGCGCTTGCATTTGCCATACGATTTATAATGACGGTAGGTAAGAGAACTTAACTTTGTCTCACCTTTGTTACTCTCGTCATCAGCAGCGAACTGTTAACTGAAATTTCAGACCATGAATGGGGAGGCAAGTTCTCAGTGTACACCTCCGGATTTAAGGCCGGCGAGTTAAACTGGTTTTCTTTAGTGGGATGAAAAGCCTTCACACTCACTTCCTTTCCATTTCAGTCATACTGTAAAGGGGGAGGGGGGGTTCCTCATGATTAAGTTGGGTATATACAACAAGGTAAATAAATACGTATTTGGAATTGGGCCAAACACATTTTATATATATTATTTTTCTTTGCCTATGTGTCACCATTGCAAAGACAGTTGGTCCAATTCTGAGATCCTTCCTCTGGTTCTGCTCGGCTGTTTTCTTGCCCTTTCTGCTTGTTGAGTGCTAAATCCCGTGCCGCCGTGTCCTCGACGCTGGCTGTCCATGGCCTCATGTCCTTCCCATCCTCCCCTGTCCCACAGCAGAGCGTCAGAAACCTCAGCAGACGCGTGGCACCGGCTCCATCCGGCGGACCTCGTCCCTCGACACCATCACGGGGCCCTACCTCACCGGGCAGTGGCCCCGGGAGCCCCACACACACTACCGGCCGTCCTGCATGAAAGACAAGGCCACACAGGTAGGACGTCCATCCCCGCCCCCCCGTTCTGCTCTCCGTCTTTCTTCCTCGCCCTCCCTCCTGCCCCAGCCCCCGGCTACCATCCGCTCTGTGTGTCACTATGACCGTGACCCACTCTGGGCCAGTCAGTTCATATCCCCAAATTCTGGAGAACACTGTTCTGAGGCACCATATGTGTTGAATTACCCTTTAAAACGCATCATTTTTGATGACACTGCAGATCACTGTGACGTTTTGCCTACTCGCTCATCATGTAGGGAGCCTGCAGGCTCACTGCAGTCGCTGAGGACCTTATAATCCTGGGGGGGGGCACGGGCAGGATTCTGCGTGCCTCTTATGACCGTGGTCAACACAATCACGGATCCTCATGGACATTTTGATCAAAATTCAGATTTGACCATAGGCAAGGTATTTTAAAACGGAGCCTGAATAGTTTCACCACAGAAAGAGGGGACTTGCCAAGGACACATTTGTCTGTGTATGGGCAGGTCGGCGATTCCTGTTGGAGCTATTATGCAGCCGCCACTGTAAATGCGCGTTGTGCGGCGGGGTGCATAGCTCGCGGCCGCCTCGGCACCTCCACTCGCCACCTGGCCTTTGTGCGGTGAGGGTGCGGCCCGCAGTGACATCCCATAGACATGCTAATCCAGCCAGCACCTGCACTTCGCGGTGCTTCACTGGGATCCCCATTGATGTGTGCGTGCAGCGCAGGATAGGGCATAATCAAAGGAGGCACCGTGGGCCCGCTGTGGCGTTCAAGGTTTGGGGGTGGGGGTTCTGTTTACCGTCATACGGCTCGCGCCGTACTCAGCTGAGGGCGTTCCTGCCTTCCAGCCGGATTACACAGAACATCTTATCAGAGCAGCTGATTGCTGCTGTCAGCGACAGGTGTTGGTGGCAGCCAGGGCTGTTGGGTATAAGGGAGACGCAGGGTGCGGGCTTGCTGGCAGCCAGGGCTTTTGGGTATAAGGGAGACGCAGCCAGGGCTTTTGGGTATAAGGGAGACGCAGGGTGCGGGCTTGCTGGCAGTCAGGGCTGTTGGGTATAAGGGAGACGCAGGGTGCGGGCTTGCCCTTCCCCCTGCCATCCCTGCAGGCCGCACTGCACCCTTTGCTGTGAGTGAAAGTGGCTGGTGTGATGGAGTGGAGCACTGAATCCGATAACGTCTTGGGTGGGGGAGATACTATCATCCTGTGCTACATGTGACTTCGGTCTTTATATCCTTATCTTACAGAATATAGAGTATTTTGAAAGCACTATTTTGAAAGTTCTTCTTCTCTCAAGTTGTTTACTCTGTGCATTGGGGTGTACATTTGTGTGCTTAAGTCTGCATGTGTTGTCTCTCACTGTGTTTGCCTGTGTGTGTGTGTGTGTGTGCGCCAGTTGTGAGTACCCATACTCACCCTTGCTATAACGCAGTATATCTTTCCTTTTGTGTGTGTGTGTGCATGAAGGGGGTGGGGGGGGGTCTGCATATATTACACTGAGGGGAATGGACACCCCAAGGTGTGATAAAAACGTGTTATTTTGACGTTGTGGGGACATTTTTCCAGTATTCTATTGCAGTCAATAAAACTAGCAGAGAGTGTTGTATTCTGTTTGGTTACTTATGGTTAAGGTTAGGGCTCGGTAGGAGTTGGGTGTCATGGGTGGGATTAGGGTGTTTCCCATGGAAATGGATAGGTGGTCCCCATAGAGATAAATACATATGTGTGTGTTTTTTCAGTCCCCACAGGGATAACCTCAACGTAATAAAAATCTGTGAATGAAATGAAGAAACTAAAAATTCCAAAAGTCTTTTGTATTTTGTTTTGTTACATTTGGTTAAGGTTAGGGCCGGGTAGGGGTTAAGGATGTCATAGTTGGGGTTATGCCCATAGAAATGAATGGAGAGTCCCCATGATGATATGAGTACGTGGGCCGTGTGTGTGTGTGTGTGTGTGTGTGTGTGTGTGTGTGTGTGCGTTCCAGCTGCTCCATCCTACCCCTACTCTGCTGTAGACCCGTCACCTGTGCCGTCCTGCTTTTTTATCATGTCATGTTATCGAGGGCAACAGGTGTTACATAACTGGCAGTGCACACAGTGGTATCCATTTATTAAAGTTCTGACACAGACAGCAACATGCTGTTTGAAGCCAAAGTTATCTGTAGCTCCTAGTAGTTCTTGGACATAACCGTCAGATAAGAGTGATTAACAGACATGAGAGGGTGGATGCCTGTCTCATTTACAGTGTCTCTGCTTGCATACTCAGATGGCAGCTTCCCCTAGCACATGCATCCTGTTTCTGTGTGCGCCGAAGGCAGACCCCTGTCCGTCTCTGGGCTGTGGCTGCATTGTCCTGTCTGAAGGCTGTCTCTCTCAGCGCAAACAGCGCTCTCTGGTTGCCTAAGCTCTGCTACTGCTTGTGTGGAATGACTTTGCTTTCTGCTGGGAGTAGGAAAAAAGCCATACTATGCACCATATATATCTCTGTGGTATGCCGAACAGCTGTCTGAACTTGGCTGCCTGAGTAGAGACACATGCAGAGATAATGAAGACTTTGTAACTTACTGACATTGGGTTGACCTGGTCAGTAAGGGTGTGTGGCGGAGGGGAAAAGCCCTTGCCTTTTTGCCCTCATTTGCTGAAGTGTTCCCTCTCACCTTTGCTACTGTTCTACTGATGAAAAACCATACAAACAGTTGCTTTATTTAAATAAAAAAATAAGGATCACAAGGAAGGAAAGAATGAAAGGGAAAGCGCGCAGGCTAGCTAGCTTGTTAGCCGCTGTCACTTCTGGTATTCATTAGATCTGAATTACATGAAAACATTTCATGTTTTTTTTTTTTCCCCCTTCTTAAAAATTAAAAATTTCTCAAATGCTACCCTGACAGCCAAGCTCGCTAGTGAGTATCCTAATTTGTTTTCCAATTCACAGCCCTCATGTAAAAGACGAGCAGGGCGGAATTTACTCTGCATTGACTCAGAGCAAGTGGATAAATCAATGCAGTAGATGTATATCTTGATGGTAAATGATTTTAAGAGCCTAAACAATGTTACTGCAGCACTTGGATTATGCTCTATCTTTTTAAGTAGCTAACGTAATCAGTTTGCCGGCTTGAGAGCTAGCTAGCTAAATGGCTGACAACGTAACACCTGAGAGCATTTATTGTGTTCCCCAACAATTGGTGGGAGCAGCACCGCTCCCTTGACGCGTTTACTGTCAAGGCCGACTGTCAAACTTTTTCTGATGGGGTGCTCCGAGCGAACAGCACTGCTGTGTGAACCTGCATTCTATTTTTAATGCACAAAAACACAACCCAACCTCCTAGTTGTTCTAATAGCTTGGTTGGTGTTATGCAACGCTCGATAATCAAAATGAGAAGCGTGTGAGGCTAGCTAACTTTAGTTAAACCTGTATTGTTTTTGTGCTCATTATATGTGCATTATTAATAGCTTGATAACGCAGCCTGCGGCGTTTCACATTGTTGCAGGCTAAATAATGGCCACCAGAGCGAGAAACGGGGCACCAGCAAATGCTGCCACATTGAGCAGCTGGATCCAGGGCAGCAGTGAGCCTGCAGGTCCTTGACAATGTAGTGGTTCTTGCACTTTATTTTGATTTCATTATTCCTTCCAAACTTTCCCAAATATGGACATCTGGTGTTTTCTTTTATAACTGTTAATCATCCTGCAACATTCAAGCTGGTGGAGGGTGTGTGTATGTATATATGTATATATTTCTATATAATTATGTGTAAGTCTAGTAACAAAAATGCTTCATTGTCCCAGTAATTATGTAATTATATACCTACTGGTGTACTACATCAGAATCTAAAAATGAAAAAGCACAAGCTGGGCTAGCAGAGCTATGTTTCTGCTTCAGCTCCCAAACTACAGCATCTCACTATTTAAACAGCTATAATACTTCTGAAATTTGATGCAAGATACTTTTAAGAAGCCTTCTGGTTGAGGCAGCAGTTTAGTTATAGGTGGGTTTTGGGGGTCTGAGCCTATAAATGTCTGTGGGTTTTCTGGTCAGGTGGCATAGGATCTGCTAGAAGTCGACTTAGGATGTCCTAGTTTGGAGTTCACCATTTTCAGGTACCATTTTTATTGACCTTTGAACAGCGGCCTCCATCCATATATCATATCATATCATATATGCTTTTTTTCTTTTTTTTTTACTTATTTTTGACTGAGCAGTCTGCATTCATAGTTGGGCCCCATGGGTTTTCTGGTATGTAGTGCGTTCTTTGTTGATGTTACGGGTAGCAGGGCGCCCTCAGTGATGTACTCCTATCACCTGGCCTCTTATCTATTCAAAAATTCCAGCCTTGTCTCTTCGCCCCGCCACATTCTGCACGAAAGGGAACATGTGGGCGTCTTTACGCATCGATTTGATGTTCATTTGTGATTGGCTCGTTTCTCAGACCCCCGGAGGCTGGAGTGAGGAGGGCGGGGAAAGAACCATCCACCAGCGCTCAGCGTCCTGGGGCAGCGCCGACCAGCTCAAAGAGGTACGAGAAGGGGATCCAAATTGGACTGCTGATTGCTAAATGGGAAACGTGTTAGCCTGTGCTGAATTTTATGCAGAGCTCCCATGTACTGAGCCCTGGGGCAGCAGGGGTTATCCTCTTCAGGGGATCATCTGCCTGGAACCTCGAGGGGCTGACTGACGCATCTCATCTTCAGAAGTCTGAATCTCTAGCTTGACCCGTGTACAAAGTCACATGCATACTTGATGGTGCCAATCTGTGTGCACCTCTCTGTAAAGCCTGAAATGAACTGTAAAAATATTGAACATACTTAAGCAGAATTTAACAGGGGTTTGAAAACATAATAACAATAATGTCACAATTAGCCGACTAAGTGAACGCCCAAAATAGACCAGCCCATTGCAATTTATAGGTGTGAACCATAAACCCTGCTTTTGTGTTCCCTTATGCCGGAACCCTACATTTTTAGCAGGCTGTCGGCCACATCATCCTTTCCGCGTTCTCATACCCTTCACCCTGTTCTATTTATAATTTCCTGCTGCGCCTCCGTTTTTTGTGGGCTGCTATTTTACGTAAGAAACAGAGGGAGAATGTGCATGGGGCGAGCACTGGGCTTATCAGCCCTCCGCGCTGTCACACAGCTGTCACGCTAACAGCGGGCCAAACGGCGATTGCATTATCTCCTTCAGGACCCCCGCTGCCGCCCACCATTTATAAACCCATGTCCTTCAGCGCGGCGCGGTACGGGCCAGGGGATGGCCTGTGCGCACAGCGATGGCCTTTACCCCCTCTGGACATCGGCCCTTGCTGTTAGTGCACTTCTGCTTGGGCCCCCTTTAATTCATGTCTGTTTTATTTCTTCCCCCAGGCCTGTAGCCAGAAAAGAATTTAGAGGGGGGGCTCGGTAAATTGTGCTGCTCAGGGGGCTGAGGCAAATTTTGAGGGGGATTTGAAATCTTAATTTTTAATTTTTACATCCTGACTACATGTCTTATTGCTAACAAAAGAATTAATCGGGGGGGGGGTCCAAACTCGTTATTTTACCGTGTGCCGCTGTTCCTGGCATATCGGCTCTGTTTTGATTCTTTGATGGGTGATTTTGGTTTGAATTATTAAACACCAGTCACTGCCAAACACAAAACAATTCCTCTGGATACTTGTATCCTCTGGAGTATGTAGTTTATATAATTTGTTATATCCATTGGTCTCCTGTTCTGCTTATTCTGTATATGATAGCAGTGAGCCTGGAAACTGTCCTGGGAAGCAGGAAGAAGTAATTGGTTACAATTGTTTGATAATTTGTTACTTCTGCTAAAACATATGATTTGTTAGAAGGTAAAATGCACATCAGATGATTTAAAGCACTGCGCACACAACAGGCAGTTTCTCCTTGCACAACCCAAAATAAACACGTGGATACAGTAACGGAGCTTTCCATATACGACAGTCATGTAATGTTATTACCGACAACCTCACCCCCAGCCCCCTCCTCTCCTCTTTTCTCGGCTGCTTATGATGATACTGATGCTTTTTAGGGGTAGTTGACACATGGATGATTAGTTGATCATGTGTCAGACTTAAAAACCTGCTGTAATGGTAAGAACCATGTACTCTCACACAGACAGTGAATTAAAATTCATCACAGTTGTAACTGCAATTCCTACAATGACTGCTGTAGCACTCAGTTTTGGTGTCTGGTGGGGTCAGCATTGCGCTGGCGACAGCCCTTACTCGAGCGCTCTGAACGTGTAGCCCCTGAAAAATTTAAGTCTGGTAACAATTATTGGTCCCTCATTTGTTGGTCAACCCGCTGGCATGCGGGAGGCTTAAGATGAAAGTCGAGCATTATCTGTAATCACGAGTCATTTCGCAGGAGGCTTCGTGGTCATGATGAGACGGTTTGCTCCTTATCGGATAATATACCCCACAAAAAGGATTTATTGAAACCATTCTAGTGAGTTCAAGGATCCTTTTAATTTGCAAAATGAGGCCAAGTTTTGTAAATTGTTTAAAGGGAGGGCATCTACTAAGGAATAAGTCTCATGATGTCCTATCCCCTTGAAACTGTCTTTGTGTATCTTTTGCTAAAATCCTTTGTTTATTCCATTCATAATGCATGCAAGTAACATCATGGGGCCTAAAGGCACTGAAGGTTTGCTGTGTGTGTAATTATATGCAAAATGTGACCTTTGCCTTTTCATTTGAGGACTTGAATATAGTTTATTGAGATGGTGGTCTACATACACGTGTAGATCTGCTCGTTTCTAATCTGAAGTAACCACAAAGCACCCCCCCACCCCACATTGTAACCCATGTTGAAGAAGACAGCTTGATTTTGCTTATTTGCTGTGACCGTGGCTGTCCTCCTACACAAGGACTTTATATCCATCTGTTGTTCTTTGCTGACGGTGCTCTAAAGCTGAACTCGCAGATTCAGTCACATGGGCTTTCATTAGGCAGTGGTGGCCCACTGCTTAGGGGAGCAAACGTGTAACCGAAAGGTTGTCGGTTCCAATCCCGACCCACGAGTCCCACTGAGGTGCTCTGAGCAACCCCAAGCAGTGTTCCCCGGCTGCTGAACTAGCTTCTCACTGCCATGTCACAATGTCACATGGGTTAAATGCAGAGGACACATTTCATTGTTGTGCACTGTGTGCTGTGGTGTGTCAGCAATGACAGATAATCACCTTTCCCCTTATGTCTTTATTAAAAATGTTTTATATAATAATAACCCCCACATGTCACATTGCGGTTTGTGCCCCCCAGTGTGCCCCAGTGCCAAATAAAGTGCTAAATATCTTAAAGGTGTGCACGATGTGCCAAGGTGTGTCTAGTGACACATGAGTCCCCACGATATGTTTCTATTGACCATCTGACTCGGCTTGAATGACTTGCATTGTTCAGATAGGAAACGCAGAACAAAACCAACCAAGGAAGAAGGTACGTTAGGTGTGAATGATAGTCGCGCAGGCCCAACTCTGTCACCGTAATCGCTCGCAAAGGAGTGCGGTTAATGCACAGGCTTGCACGCACCGTAGCTGTGCGACCGCCGGCTTCCTGCCACCACATCCTCCACCAACGAGCCGCCCCTCCTGTTTGCCCATCTGGCAAGTAGCAGCAACCACACTGGCAATAAGACGAAAAGAATTAACATGAAATTTACCAAAGTGTTTCTTTATAGTTTTGTCTAGTATGCAGGATTACAGAGAGATGATCCCCTCTTCAGTCTCAGAGGAAAAACCCTTTGTGGTCGTCAGTTTGGCCAGTGCCCCTGTTTGTCTCATCTGATCTGGTTACAGCATCTCAAAAAAAAAAAAATCATCCTATCCAGGGTGTACCCCAGCCTTGTGCTGCTGTGATAGCCTCCAGGCTCCCTGTGACCCTCACCGGAATAATGTGTTAGCGCATGCGTCGATGGTCCTCATAAAAATATAAGTATAAATAGAACAAAACACTTCTCTCCTCGTGCTGCTTTACAAACTATGGGTTGGAATACTTAGGCATTTTTGGTTGTCGACTTATATTACAGAGTTATCAGCTTTAAAGTGAGGCTTTTGTTTCTCTGAAGGCACTGTTGTCAGCAACCTGAACACTTCATTTCCTCTTCCACAAAAAGAGCAAGTCTGGGCTTGAAACTATTGATTCTACCCTATAGCCGGAGCCAGTGGAGGAATCCGCACAAAGCCGGTCTCTGCGTGCCTCCGGTTTATCAGGAGGGTGAGCAGCCGCACTGCCACCATAAGGTTGCTGTCTCTGCAGTTTGCACAGGTGTCCGGATGCCCCTGGTGGCCCCCCGAGGAGCCTGCAGCCCGAACCCCATGGAGGGGGATAGCGATGGTTATGCAAACAGGCAAATGAGACACAGGGAGAATGCTTTCCTCTAGAAAAGGACGGAATTACCCTCGGTATAGAGGGAAAAATGCAAATATTTACAGACATTGGATGTACGCCTTAGACTAATTAGAACGAGTATACTGAAAACGGCCCAAGGATGATGGCCTTACTGGGCTGGTAGAAACACATTTTTATAGAGAGTCAACAGTAAAGTGATCCCAGTGTTTAATCAGCACGATTCTTATCCATGGCTGGGTTCATGTGCTTTGTAGAACTGGATATGGTATCACATGAGATGAACCAGCGAATGGGGATGCATGGTTGTGTACTTTGGACCAACAATGTTTGTCATTTTTTTTTAAGCTGTTCATTGTTTGGCTTATAATTGTCACACTTGTGAGCGTCATCTTGTCTGCAGACTGGTATATTATTGTCTTTTATTGTGCTGTTATTCCTTAGCGTTACACAGCAGGTGTAAACTTTGCATGTCGTTTAGTCATGATGGCCTCAGGGGATGGCCTGCATGCTGCCCCGAGTAGCTAGTGCGCTCAGTGAGCTTTGGGTTCTTATCCACAACTGCATGGCTTGCTTGTGTAAGACAATGTGGATTCTGTCAGAGCTTCACCCGTACATGAAGCCATGTACACCATACACCCTGAGAAAATGCAGCCGGCATCTCAAAACGGGAGAATAAGAAATATGCATTCCCCCTTTGCTTTACATAGGTAGGTAGATGGGTTGATGGGTAATAGGGCTGCACGATCTCGCAATGATGTGGACATTTGTCCGAATGCCAGCTTTTCAGTACTATACCGATGTCTGCTTATGCCCACAATTTAGTAAGTAGATTAGTAGTATAGCTAATATATTAATGAGATGTGTACGGTACTCATTCACTTAGTCAGTCAGTCCGTCTATCACTGGAGGGAAATGCGGCTTGGAAGGACAGATGGAAACGCTAGAGCTTGTAGTATTTTTGGCCGCAAAGATAAATCACAGGGGCCATCCTGATGCCATAGAGGGAATGCATGGGGACAGGTGTTTTTGAGTTGTGATGCCTGTACCCCATCCACGCACACCCCCTGTTCCACAACAGATCGCGAAGCTGAGGCAGCAGCTTCAACGCGGCAAGCAGGTGGGGAGGCAGGGCCGGGAGAAGGAGCACAGCGGACCCCATGGTGCCGGGAGCCCTGCTCAGGTGAGGCTCTGCTGTCGCACACAAGCCTGCAGTCTCTGTCTGTCACACACATATGCACTGTGTGAGTGTACAGGGTTTGAGGACCAAAAGACCTCATAAGTATAGCAAATCCTCAAAAAATGACTAGTGAGGTAATTTTTTCAGGCCTCACTACTTCAGACTTCATTTTATAAAAATCTGCGAATACAATTAAAAAAAATATATATATAAAAATGCCAAAAGTCTTGTATTTTGTCTGGTTACTCATGGTTAAGGTTGGGGCTGGGTAGGGGTTAAGGGTGTCGCGAGTGGATCCTCACTAAGAGGAATACGGACGTGTGTGTATGTGTATTTATTATGTATAATATGCACACACTACATTCTTTGTGGCCGCAGACATTAGCAAGTCGGCCCAACCAGTTAAGAACAGCTGCTCTTGATTGCAAACGGGCTGCTTGGGTTTAAGAACAGCAAGACGGGAGGGACAGCGGGGGGAGAGAGAGAAAAGGGGGCAAGTTGCCACATGCCTGTTGTCCTCGGCAGCAGCGTGTGCAGGTGTAGAGGGGCACAAGAGCCATTTGCTGTTAGTTTCCTGGAGTTCCCAAATACAAAAATTTGTATTAAATATAAAGAATGTTAAAAGCAAAGTGCATGTATTGTACGCTTGTCTTCTAAATAGTCTGATCATCATCATTTTATTGCGGATACCAGAACCTTGTAGAATGGATGTTACATTGCCATGCTATCTGTCGATGAATAGAATGCTCCTGTGTCCCCAGCCTACATCAAAGTCGATCCCAGTTCCACTGTACAGCTCCTTTGTGACAAAGACCTCCATCCTCCGGGTTCCCAACAGCGTGGAAGGCGTAAACCACGAGCTGGAGAGGGTCTTTATCAATGACAATGGGGACAAGGAAGAGCTCAAGGTGCGTCTCCACCTGTGTCCCACTTATGCTTCAGAAGGGGGGGGGGAATGTTTGCGCTCTCTCGCTTAAAGTTACATAAGCATGCCTCTTTGTCATTCACTTCTGTTTTTAGTCCAAATTCAGTGGATATGATCATCTGTAATGTAGCCACTGATAAATACGGACTGTTGTAGTAATTTTTCCTAGTTTCCTCTGATGTGCCTCATGCACCCGATATTCCTGGACTGCCCCCAGGTCCTGGAGGTTCCGGATGGGCGGCGTGCCCCCTGCCCCCCCCAGCAGCGCAGCAGCAGCACACGGAGCATCGACACCCAGACACCCTCCAGCCCTTCACCCTGCCCCTCGCCCTCCTGCCATCCTTGTTTCCAAGATGGGAGCCCTGCCGAGGACCCACTATACGAGCGGGACAAAGGTGGTGAGCCCGGCCCTCCAAAGAGGCTCCTGCAGAGCTTTACTTTGTAGTTATGGTTACTGGAGCACTTTGGTCTTGGGTCCAAAAACGGAATCCATGATGATGATGATGATGATGATGATGATGATAAAGACATTAAGGGCCTTTTGGAGAAACACACTTATATGAGTACAGAAGTAATAGAGTTGTCTTTTACCAGCTGTTTTCCAACCGTAGCTCTTTCAGTTTAACAGCTTTGAGTTTTACGTAAAAAACCAGGGCAAGGTTTCACCTGAAAAAACACAGCGAAGCTTGAAATGGGCTGAGAGCTGTAAGGCAGATGCTGAGTGACACGGCCAGTCTGCAGTCTGACCCACTGTTACGAAAGCGGAGATGGCATCCAATCATCTCTCTGATGATTCCCTTCACAGACAGTGGGAGTGGTTCCCCTTTGCTCAAGTTCGCCTCTTCTCCCAAGCCGAACAACAGCTACATGTTCAAGAGAGAGCCCCCAGAGGGCTGTGAGAGGATCAAGGTGTTTGAGGAAATGGCGTAAGTAGCTCAGCTTGATCGTTTGCTATACATTTACCTGTGTACCCAACTGATCACCTCTTAAAAGTGGTCTTTGTTTCACACAGTGAACTCACTGTTTGACCATGTCATTCCTGTTAATTCCTAGCTGCTGATTCCCCTTCCTTATGTGAATCCTTGGTATTAGCTGATGGTCTATTGGCTATAAGCTATGGCCCTCAAGGACCTAAAAAAATGCATTCATCTTACCACTGCTTATCCCAGTTACAGCTATTGTATACAGCAGCTCCCCAGGTTACGATGGGGTTACATATTGTAAAGTGAAAATACATTTTAATACAGTACATCTGACCTAACAAACATCCTAGCCTAGCCTAGCCTACTTTAAACATGCTTAGAACTCAACAGCCTATTTTATAATGGCGTGTTGGATATCTCATGTAATGTATTGAATAAATATACGATGGGAATACCCATTATAAAGTGAGAATATTGTAATGGGGTCCATCATACCCCAGGGAGCATCTGTATAGAAATTCAAAAACAAAATCATATTCTGAATTCAAATCAGCAAAAAAAGAAATACTGAACATCTCTCAAAAACATTAGAGATTTTAAATCAAAAACATACTAAGCGAAAACATTTCAAAGAACTCTGTAGAAGTTAACAGACTGCAAACATTTCAGAGATGCCTACAGTGGACAAAATCACTAACGTCAACAAGAAGCACTTCAACATTGTGTTGACAGCGAACACAGCCTTTCCACAGTGAAGTATACAGGTGCAATGAGGACAGATGAGTCCTTGCTTTTGATTGAAGAAGCCAGGTGTCGAGTGCTGTTTTGTGAAAATAGAAAAACATATGAGGATGATGCTAGTTTAAGCAAATACTTCTAAACTTTAGGCCAGGTGGGCTGCTTTACATCTGCGTTTCTATGCAGTGGAGTATTTAAACACACCACAAAGCTGATTGTTATGGAAACTGAACCAATATATCAATGTGTCTGTGTTGTACTTGTTTAAAGAGAGGTGGGGCACGTCTTTTCCTCCTAGAGTAACCTTTACGTTCCAGCTAATTATCTGAGGCTGAACCTGGCATACGGATAGAGCTGGTACCAACGTCCATTTACAGCAGAACGTTTAAAGCGTAGCCAGCTTCTTCGAGCCATCAGAACCTGGAATATGTATAACCCACACATCTTAAAAGACGTTTCATCCAGAGTGAGGTCAACCATGTCATTTGCAATGACAGGGACAGCGTCCTAACCTGCTGAGCCGCACACCGCCCCCTCAGAGCTATGCCTAGGTTAGGGTATGTGGTTGGGGACAGGCTGGACCAGTGAATCGATAGCAGCCTAACCGGTCTGTCGCTGCACTTCCTTACGGTAGCATTATAGTCCTCCATAATGTGACTTTTCTGAAAGGACCATCTCTCTACTTCCTACTCTTACTGAATAATGGTACAGTGAGAATCTATTTTTGTCAGTGTTCCTGCCCTTTCCGTTTCGGAAAAAGTTTTTTGTGTCTGCTGTCAGTGTTAAATAGTTCCCTGACATGTTTCGGCTAGGCTGGAGCTGCTTCTGTTCGCTGGTGGTGATCCAGTTAGGGTTCCCTGAAACGCGTTTGCGGTTCATTTTGTGTGCTCTGAACAGTTATTGACAAGTTTTGTTGATCCTTTGGACCACTATACTAATTCACTCACCGAGGAATGATGACACACAGTGCTCATATTAATACTTATCAGAGGTGTTTTGTGCCAGTTCCTGTTAGAGTGAGACTTAATATCTTAAAGTAACATCTCATTTCACTGGAATTCCCCTTGCTACACCTTACTCGACCTGCTAGCATTGACTGGTTTTTGTTTCACGTAGACCTGCGTGTAGGTCTATTGATTTTAAATGCTAAATGTCATTTGTGTAGAAAGCAACCAGTTAGGCTGGGTTCAAATTAACCTTCACAGGTCTTTCTTAATCCTGTCATGTTTTGTTAGCTAGCCACTCATTTTCGCTTCGCATTAACAAATGACTTGCTGGTAGCTGTAGCAACCTAACTAAAGAGGGCTGTCATGAAAGGCGTGTCAACATGTTTTTGTCTGAAATTTTGCCCCCCCAACCCCCCCCCCCCTTTTCCTCACGCCAGGTCTCGCCAGTCAGGCTCCATTCCTCTCTTCTCGTGCCCTGACAAAAACAAAGTGAACTTCACCCC
Organism: Petrocephalus zakoni; assembly: GCA_026774425.1. Lineage (NCBI taxonomy): Eukaryota > Metazoa > Chordata > Actinopteri > Osteoglossiformes > Mormyridae > Petrocephalus > Petrocephalus zakoni. The sequence goes on along the minus strand of JAODKN010000134.1, from coordinate 16,825,064 downwards.
GACTGGCTCTGCCTTCTGTCCTGTCAAACTCCCTGGCTCCTCTCCTTCGAACCGTGGATGCGCGTTAGGCCCAAGTCATGACACTGGATCTGGCTATGCCTCACCATACTCCATGTCCGTTGAGCCACTCGCTCCAACTATAACTCAGGTCTCTGGTAGCACCAGCACAGATGATTCCCCAGGGGGCGCTGCAATGCCCCCCGCACGCCTCCAGGGGGGGTCGGTTGATCCTCACTCCTGGCCTCAGAGCTTTATCATTAGTTAGTCATTGGCAGAGCTGGTATCTGCTTTTCTTACCCACCGATAGCTGACAGCATACCCCTCCCCCTTTCAGAAGAAGCCCCCATTGTCCCATGATCCCCCACTTTCTGCATGGTGTAGCTACAACGTTTAGAACAAAAAAGCTAGCATAATCTAGCGCATCTTTAAATGATGTTTTGGCAGGGATAGGAATAATCTGACGATTACTCTGTAATAAGCAGATGCTTGCAGCTATGAAATTGGAATTAACGCTTCTTTTTGAACAGTGTTAAAGCAGAGTTGTGGAGCAGTGGGGGGGGGGCAAGCATCTACAACTAGAATATTTCATTGGATACTTTGATGTCCTGTGTTGTTTCAATATCCACAGTATGAATAAGCTGTATATCAAACAAAAAAAAATGCCTGTTAAAACCGAAAGATCTATATTGCTGTGTCGTGTTCAACAATGCCCCCCCCCCCCCCCCCGGTTTGGGGGTGGGCGGGGGTTGTGTTTGGTGTTTTTGGTTGGAAAAAAAAAAAAAAAAAAACAAAAAAAAGAAAAGAGCGCGGG